>JZKD02S1810918.1:482084-517178 GCA_000966675.3 Picea glauca
GGCATATTATATTAGTAATGTTGTTTTATTTATGTCGGCTTTAGGCCATTAGTTGTAATTATATCTCCTAGTCTCCTATATATACCAAGGAGACATTTTCATTTTGAATCATCTTTTACTTGAACATTTAAGTCGGGTAAAAGGAGGTTGCCCCCTCAAAGAGGCTTATTATCTGAAATTCTCTCTTTTTCAAGGCGTTGAGTAATTTTTCTGAGGATTTTCTATGCTATATTGATATTTGGTTCTTAACATACCATGCATCAACTGCACATCAACTATGACTCATCAAGATGTACCAACATCATCAACTATACACCTCATGTATGTGTCAACTCATCAACTACTTGTCTCAACCATGTACCCAATATGTACCTCAACCATATACCAAAGACATACACCAATATAACCATAAAAAAATCATATTTCTATCCATAAACCAAATACCATAAACCCTTACATCAAACTGTGTGCCACAACCTCACTGTTATGTAGCCTCAAGCTAAACCAACAACTTCAGCAAAACATCACAACCGAAAGACCAATACCCATATGCCAAATACCAACAACAAAATACTAATTGTATCCCTCAACAAATCTGATATATGCAGCAATATTGAACATCTAATACTATCTCAAGAGATAAACCCTATCTCACAAAAAATACCTCAAACAAGATGTGCCATATCTCTCATACATAGATCCCAACCATGTTGTTGTCGTGATTTTTTTGCTGCACTTTTTCTGCCTCACTTTTTCTGCCACGATTTTTCTGCCGTGATTTTTCTGCTGTGATTTTTTTGTAGCACTTTTTTTTCCGCGATTTTTCTGTCGCACTTTTTCTACTGCACTTTTTCTGTTGCAATTTTTCTCTATCAATAATACCTTCCCAAATAACCTTTCACAAAAATAGATATTCAATGATATTCGAGTGTGATTAAAATGAGAGAGACTTGCCTCTTATTTATACTTTCATGTAGCATCCCACTTTCCTTATTTTAGGGAGTTCTCCATTAACTTCATTATTTAAACAATTTCTTTTGCAAACACTTTGACTTTTTGGGTCTTGTAGATGACTCATGAGGGTCCTCCAACTTCGCATGGCCATAACTCTCTAACCGTGAGGAGTTATGTGACATTCCACATACCACCGGAAATGGCATGATAAGCATTATCCATCTAGGATAGTTTCATTGAAAAATTCACTGACTTTCATCTCATTATTCCATAATTCAGAATGGGTTCTTGAACCATACTTCTAGGATAACTCAATCCACAAAGCGTCTTCCCATGAGGGCTTTCTCCATAAGGGGACCACTTTGGAGTTAATCCATTTGTACTTCTTATCAACCATGACAAGATAATAATTATTCATCTTTACATCAAACAAAATTGGTTCCATTACCCAAACCTTTTTTCTACCAGAATTTTCTACCGGACTTTCTTCAAGGGTTGACATCAATGACAACCAACCTTAATCAACATGTAGTCGTGGCATCTAGATGGCATCGTGTTAGGGACAAATATGCTAGCAAGGGTTGCCCATAATATTGAAATTTTTGATAGAAAAATAGTCAATTGGTAGTAGGTCGAAGAGGTTCAATGGATGGAATGACTGAGTAATGGTGTTTTCGTCTCCATGGCGATCTCCTTCAATGGATTATTAGTGTTGAATATCCTTCACCAGCTCCTTGGTAATATGGAAATTGAAATTGAGCATTGCTGTAGTAACCGAAGAAGTGTGTGGTTTCTCTTTTTGTATCCAATGATTTTCATTTTATCTTTTCTCATCTCTGTAAAGTTGACAATGAATTCATCCTATTAGTCAGAGAGATATGAACAAGACACGATATCATGGACAATGCAAAGCATTGACGGTATGGTGCAGACCCCCCTTCTCTTCTAATGGTTGTGCGACCTCCTAGTCTAGGATCGATCAAGATGTTGAGTTTGATTGACTCTTTGGGTCTCTGATAGATCCCAAACCCACTTACACAGGTCCTTTCTCCAAATGCACAAGTCCTCGGAGACCCGCGACTTATCTCCCAAGCATTGTTCTAACCTCAACTCCAAACGAGTGCTATATCCTCTCTGCTAATTCCTTTCTCCCTTGTAGCCCTTGGTGGTGACCATGCGCTTGAGTGAAAGGTGCATTGCGATTTCACATTTCGTGACCCTGGAAGCGTTGTTACCTCCATTCACCCGATAGACAAAATCGCGATGACCCTTGATCTACGGTCCAGATCTTTTCTTAATCAATGACTGCAATCAAATCAACGTTTTGCATTTTGTGTCTTTGGCATCTCCTTGCCTTTGTTCTCCCGATAGCTGAAATTATGATGACCCAAGATCTACAGCTCAGATCTCCCCTTATTCAACGGCTGCGATCAAATCAACGTTTCGCGCTTTGCGACTTTGGAGTCTCCTTACCTCCATTCTCCCGATAGCCAAAATCGCGATGACACTGGATCAACGATCCAGGTCTCTCCTTTGATCTAAGGGTCGCGATGTCTTCGCGACTTTGCGTTTTGCAAAGTCAAAAGACTTGTCACCTCCGATCCTCTGATCCCTGAAATGTTGATATTTCACTTTGGACAATCAACAGTCCAGATCTCCCCTGGATCCAACAACTTAGATCAAGTCACGGATTTCGACTTCGTGAATTCATAGCATTCTTCCCCTTTGACTCCTCCAAAGTGAGAGTCAAAAAAACATTGGTCGTTCTCCATGCATCCCTCCCGATGGATGGTTTTGATTCTCTAGTGTTTAGATCAAACGACTGAGGTCTTTTCCCCCTTGTGCTTACGCTATCTTCAAAGTTAGAAGATCTTCTGGGTGTTCAAATGTCTCGAACCTTTTCTCCTTCGACGAGTCTAATTCTTGGATCTCTTTAACACTTATGAAAAGTGTTACCCCTCTTGAGCTTGGTCTCATGAAGACTTCAATTTCCCATGCACTCCTTGCATTTTAGAGATTTTGATAATTCAGATCCTCGGGATTTCTTGAAGAGAAACTCCTCTCGCTCTCCTGATATTCCCCTTTTCGGTTCTTCGACTTCTATAAAGTCCCTTCAACACTTAATCAAATCTCGGATCTGTGCACTCCTTGCACCAAATCTTACACATTGTTTTGGGTTCTTGCAGATGACCGTGAACTCCTTGCACCAGTCTCTTTGCACTCCTTGCAAAGGGAAAGTTTTGTGTTATCTCTTCTGAGCTTCAGAACTGAAACATATTTCGTCAACACACTCCTTGCGTTTTGTGTGCACACCTTGCACTACTTTTGCAGAAGAGAAACAATTGAAGCTTATCCTAACATTCACAGTTCCATCCACTCAAAATGATATTCATTCATTCTTTCATGAAAACACAATAACAGGCAATTGCAAGCAATGTCCACACCATGCATTGGGTCAATTTTCCTCTATTATATTCATAAGTGAAAATGGTTACAAGTGTAGATGAACAAAAAAAAACTACTAAAATATTCTCCTAGCTTCGATTCCAGCCAACTACCGACTAGCCTCATTCGGGCGTACAAAACCTCTATTTAACATAGAGGGTTCTTAGGGTTTTTTTCTAGCTACTTTTCTAATCTATAACTTAAACTAACAACTATATAGGCCAGTCACATTCTAGAGTTGTAGTGGAGTCACCCATTTCAATCGTAATCGTCCAAGCGTGCCTCCAAATTTTCCCAGCCTTATTTCAAGTGTGCCCCAAAGATTAATTCCATCACTGAGTTAAGGCGAACTTCAAAATATTTGTTGTGACTGCTAGAGTTGAGCTCCCATACAGATTCCTTGACATTGATAAGTATTGCTCCACGTAATTGCCAACGATGCTCCTGCATCATACTCCCTTTGAAAAAAATTCATGGACTCCTGTCCATGAGCTCCTGCACTGACCTTCCATGCTTATGTATAGCCACTTCATTTTCCCAACTGAAATATTCTATTGGGTGTCCCTTCCACTTGACCAGGTATTCAAAATAGGTTTTCCTCCTGGTCTTTTTATCGATCCTCTGATCCACAATCTTCTCCATTTGTGGCTTCTCTGCTACATGCATTTGTTTCTCCCACTGGATCTTCTCTTGATCTTATGACCCCTCTGTGTCATATTTCCTATAAGGATACATGTCTAAAACATTGAATATGGGCGATATGCCTACACCATCTGGCAACTCAATCTTGTAGGCATTTGCATCAAACTTCCTTAAGATCTTACATGGTCCAATCTTTTTCATTTTTAACTTATTATATGTTCCCCTAGGGAACCTCTCTTTTCTAAGATGTGCCAAAAATTGATCTTGTACTTCAAATTTAATTTCTCTGCGATGTTGATCAACTCTGCGTTTATACTCCTGGTTAGAACTCTGCAAATGTCCTCTGATATGGCTATGGAGATTCTTCATTTCTGCAGCAAAATCTTCTACTCCCACACTTCTGATCTCACTCTGTTTCAAGTCTCTCAACTCAGATAATCCCTGGGGTTGCATGCCATACAATATTTGGAATGGGATTTTTCCAGTGCTCCTATTTGGTGAGTCATTGTATGCAAATTTTGCTTGCGGCAGAATCTGATCTCACTGACTATGGTGCTCAGTGACCAGAATCCTCAATAAGTTTCCCAAACTTTTGTTCACCACCTCAATCTATCCATCTATCTGAGGATGATAAGTTGATTTGAAGGACAAATATGTCCCCAACTTCTTCCATAGTGTTCTCCAAAAGTGACCAACAAATTTTTTGTCTCTTTCTGAGACAATGCTTCTGGGTAGGCTGTGAAGTCTTACAACTTCTTTGAAAAACATATTTGCAACATGTATTTCATCACTGGTCTTCTGGCATGGGATAAAATGTGTCTTCTTTGAAAATCTATCCACTACTACAAATATGGAATCAAATCCTCTCTGTGTTCTTGGTAGTCCCAACACAAAATCCATGCTTATTGCATCCCAAGGCCTCTCTAGTATTGACAATGGTTGATACAATCCAGTGTTCTGTCTCTTCTCTTTTGCATGTTGGAATATTCTACATCTGTTCAAAAACTTTATCAATTATGTTCTCATACCTGGCCAATAGTATGAACTGTTGAACTGTGCAAACGTTTTATCATGGCCGAAATGTCCAGCTAATCCTCCACTATGATTTTCTTTCAAAAGGTTATCCCTCATTAAGAATTTTGGTATGCACAACTAATTTCCCTTGAAAAACAATCCCTCTTGAATCATGTACTATATCCACTAGCTTATGTCTCTCAGCAAAGGGTTCGCACATGATTTATATGCTTCCTTGAAATATCTATCATCACAACACATGTCCTTAAGGTGTTCACACCCCAAGTTCTTCACCTGAAATTCCTATAGAATCAAACATCTCTTGCTCAATGCATCAACAACTTTGTTAGCATTCCCAACAATATGTTTTATGACAAAAGTAAAATTTTGTATAAACTCAACCCATTTTTCATGCCTCTGATTCAATTTTTCCTTCTTGGTTATGAATTGTAAATCCCGATTATCGCTATACAATACAAATTTCTGTGGGACAAGATAATGCCTCCACTTCTTCAAGGCTTGAATTATGGCATAAAATGCCTTATCATACATGGAGTATTTTCTCTTGGTCTCATTCAGCTTCTCACTGAAATATGCAAGAAGTCTATTGTCCTGGATCAAGATTTCTCCAATTGCAACTCCACTTGTGTCACATCTCACCTAAAATGTCTTCTCAAAATTCGGTAAGACCAGAATTGGTTGTTTTTTTATTTTCCCCTTCAGTATATTGAATCTCTTCTCGACTTCCTCTATCCATTTAAAATACTTGTGCTTCTTCTTCACAGTATCCATCATTGGCGCACAAATTCCACTGAAGTCTTTGATTAACTTCCTATAGAAGCTTGCTAATCCATGGGAGATCTTTACCTTGAACATGCTCCTTGGTGGAAACCATTCTTTGATTGCTTTCACCTTCTCTGGATCCATCTTCAATTTATTTGAAGAGATCACAAAACCCAAGTAAATGAGTTATGTCTTCATAAAAGAGGACTTCTTCGGTTTTATCAACAACTTCTCCTGCTGTAGTCTCCTCATCACTAATGTTAGGTGCCTCAAATGCTCATCTTTAGTCCTGCTAAATATCAGTATATCATCCAGATACACAACCATAAACTTTCCAATGAAATCTTTCATTATTTCATTCATCAACCTCATAAAAGTACTCGGGGAATTTGTCAAGCCAAATGGAATAACAAGCCACTCATACAAACCTTCATTTGTCTTAAAGGTTTTTTTCCACTCATCACCTTCTCTCATTCTGATCTAGTGATATCCACTTTTCCAATCTATTTTAAAAAATAAATTTTCTCCACTTAAACAGTCCATTAAATCATCCATTCTTGGTAAAGGAATCTATACCTGATGGTGATCTTGTTAATGGATCTTGAATCTGTACACATTCTCCATCCTTTTTTGGACTCAAAACGGTTGGTACTGCATAGGGACTCAAGCTCTCTCTGACCAAACCCTTGTCTAACAATTCCTGGACTTGGTTATTCACTTCCTCATTCTCTAGAGGTGTCAATCTGTATGTTGCTTTGTTTGGCAGACTTGCTCCTGGTATCGAATCGAAATGGTGACTGATACTTCTGATGGGTGGAAATGAGTTAGGCAACTCATCCACCACTATATCAACAAAATTATCCAACAATTCATGAACTTCTTCAGGAAAATCCTCCATCAAAGTACTTGTAAGGATAACTCTAGGTTTCCTCACCACAATAAACCGCATCTCCTATTCTTCCTTGACCTCTTTCAAGAATTCCTTCCCAGTCATGAGAAGTATGCTTTTGTTTGCCTCCTCTTTCACTCTCTTCTCCTCTATTGGTAGCAACATGTGTGTCCTACCATTCTTATCTAAGGTGTATGCGTTCTTCCTCCCATCATGCATGACGTTCATGTCAAACTTCCATGGTCTTCCCAACAGAATATGGCATACATCCATGGGAATTACATCGCATAGAATTTCATCTTTATATCCTCATATCCTAAATTCAACCAAGAATTGTTTAGTAACCATTACCTGGTGTCCTTTCTGCAACCATGAGACTTTGTATGGCTTCGGATGTGCAGTTGTCTCTATCTCCAATTTCTCCACCATATCTGTGGATACTAAGTTTTCAGTGCTCCCACTATCAATTATCACCTTGCATACTTTGTCTTTAGTCTTGCAACCTATTCTGAAGAGACTATTCCTCTGCACTAGCCTTTCAACTTATTTCTCTAGTTTTAAGAGAACTTTCCTCAACATCAAGGATCTTCCATCCTCTGCTCCTTCTGCTTCAACATCTCTTCTTTGTGCTTCTGAAATTTGATCTTTGCCTCCTCCTTATTTATTTTTATTGGGACATTCCCAAAACATGTGTCATGTCTTTCCACAAGCATAAAATCTTATGTCTCCTCCTCCTCTTCTTCCTCTTCCTCTAGAAGAATTTCTTCCACTACCCTATCTTTCTCAAGAATTTTCTCCTCTTTTCAAGTGACTATGTGGTTTTTCAGCCTCATCCTTAGACTTATGTGCTCTGTCATGGGTAAATCCCTTGATTTTGCTTGGGACTAAGCTTTTACCTCTCCCTCACTAGCTTTTTTTTTTGGCCAACTTCTCCTCTGCCTTTAGTGCAAACTGATAAACATCCTCCACTGTCCTTACTGACATCATGTTGAGCTCATATCGGATTCAATATATCAGGTCATTTATATATCCGATTACTTTTTCTTCACCTCCCTCTCTTTGTCCAGTTCTGATGTTTAGCCTATAAAACTCCTTTGTGTACCCCTTAACTGTCATCCCTTTCTGTCTTAGGTTCTGCATTTTCCTGAATAGATTGATCTGATAATCCTTGGGCATGAAATTAGCCTTCAACTTGGCTACCATTCTATCCCATATATTTATCTTTTGTTTGCCTTTTCTTCTCCTCTCAGCCTGCATTTCATCCCACCATAGCGTTGCATGTCCTTTTAGTCTTGTGACAACATGTCTCACCCTTATTTCCTCATCGACATCTTCATAGTCGAAATATTTTTCCATGGATCTTATCCAATCCAATAGCTCTTTAGCATCTAAATTGTCTTCATACATTGGGACCTCCATATTGGTTCTACCTCCCAATATGGAAACTGCTCTTAGTAAGCATTCCTCGACAACATCCTATCCTGCAGCTTCTCTGATGAAATTCTCACCCACTGCTTCTTTTCTCTCTACATCGTTGACGTCTCCAACATTAGGTCTTCATCTCTGCATTGCCTCCATTGCCTCTAATCTTGCACGAAGTTCTCACATCTCCCTTTCTACAGCTCGACTGGAAAAAGGTGGTTCCACTCGTCTCCTTGGTGGTATTGTGTTGACTGTATACTACACACAGAGTACAACTTCGAGTCCTTTTTTTCCTTTATCTCCTTTTCATGTTGTCTATAAGAAAAACTTCTCTCTGATACCACTTGGTGTAGACCCCCCTTCTCTCCTAAGGGTTGCATGACCTCCTGGTCTAGGATCGATCAATATGTTGAGTTTGATTGGCTCCATGGGTCTCTGCTAGACCCCAAACCCACTTACACAGGTCCTTTCTCCAAATGAGTAGGTCGTCGTAAACCTGTGACTTCTCTCCCAAGCATTTTTCGAACCTCAATGCTAAACGGACGTTAGCTCCTCTCTACTAAGTATTTTCTCCCTTGTGATCACTAGCGGTTGACACACACTTGAGTTAAAGGAGCATTGAGATTTCACATTTTGCGACCCTAGGAGCGCTGCTACCTCCATTCAATCGATAGCCAAAATTTTGATGACCCTTGATCTATGGTCCATATCTTTCCTTAATCGACGACTGCGATCAAATCGACGTTTCACGTTTCACGTCTTTGGCGTCTCCTTTCCTTTTTTCTCCTGGTAGCTGAAATTGTGATGACTTGAGATCTATGGCTCAAATCTCCCCTTGGTCAATGACTGCAATCAAATCTTCATTTCACGCTTCACAACTTTGGAGTCTCCTTGCCTCCGTTCTCCCAATAGACGAAATCACAATGGAACTGGATCAACGGTCTAGGTCTCTCCTTCTATCCGACGGTCATGATGAATTTTATGCTTTGCGTTTCACAAAGTCAAAAGACTTATCACCTCTGATATTATGATCCCTAAAATGTCGATATTTCACCCTGGACAATCAACGGTCTAGATCTCTCCTGGATCCAACAACTCAGATCAAGTCACAAATTTGAGCTTCGTGAATTCTTAGCATTCTACCCCTTTGACTCCTCCAAAGCATGAGTCAATGAAATGTTATTGATTCGCCACTCATCCCTCCCAATGGATGGTTCTGATTCTATAGCATTCAGATCGAATGAATGAGGTCTTTTCCCCCTTGCGCTTACGCTATCTTCAGAGTTAGAAGATCTTTTGGGTGTTCAAAGGTCTCAAACATTTTCTCCTTCAACAAGTCTGATTCTTGGATCTCTTTAACACTTATGAAAAGTGTTACCCCTCCTGAGCTTGGTCTTGTGAAGACTTCAATTTCCCACACACTCCTTGCGTTTCATGGATTTCAATGACTAAGATCCTCATAATTTCTTGAAGAGAAACTCCTCTTGCCCTCCTGGTGTTCCCCTTTTCAATTCTTCGATTTATGTAAATTACCTTCGACACTTAATCGAATCTCGGATCTGTGCACTCCTTGCACTAGATCTTACTCAAGGTTTTGGGTTCTTACGGATGATCGTGCACTCCTTACACTAATCTCTTTGTACTCCTTTCAAAGGGAAAGTTTTGTGTTATCTCTTCTGAGATTCAGAACCAAAACATATTCCGTCAACTCACTCCTTGCGTTCTATGTGCACACCTTGCACTACTTCTGCAGAAGAGAAACAATTGAAGCTTATCCTAATATTCACAGTTCCATCCACTCAAAATGAGATTCATTCATTCATTCATGAAAACAAAATAACAGGCAATTTCAAGCAATGTCCACACCATGCATTGGGTCAATTTTCCTCTGTTATATTCATAAGTGAAAATGGTTACAACTGTAGATGAACAAAAAAAAACTACTGAAATATTCTCCTAACTTCTATTCCATCCAACTATCGACTAGCCTCATTTGAGCGTACAAAACCTCTATTTATCACAGAGGGATATTAGGGTTCTTTTATGGCTACTCATCTACTCTATAATGTAACCTAAAGACTATATAGACCAATCACATTCCAGAGTCGTAGTGGAGTCTCCCATTTTTCTCGTAATCGTCCAAGCGTGCCTCCAAATTTTCCCGGCCTGATTTCAAGTGTGCCCTAAAGATTAATTCCGGCGCTGAGTTAAGGCGGACTTCAAAATATCTGTTGTGACTGCTAGATTTGAGATCCTGTATAGATTCCTTGACATTGATAATTCTTGCTCCATGTGATTTCCAACGATGCTCCTGCATCATACTCCACAGGAACTGTAAAAATGCAGAATGAAATCAACTCGCTATAATGGTGGTAGCTTATCTCTGAGAAGAGATGTGAGAGCTAAGTGAATTCTCAAGAAGATGATTACAATGAGGGAAAAAATTCCTTTTAACATAAATCATCAATGAGAGAACCCTAAACATCTGAAACCCTAACCCCAAAAGATAAAACACCAAAACATTTGCAGGCCCCATTATGGTTAGTTGATATGTCAACTTCCTAGGGACGTTACTTTTGCATACGATCTATGTTTGGGCCACTTGGTAGCCCATCAAAAATGTCTAACCAAGGATTACACACTCTGAATGGTGTAGCATATGCCTTCGACTCTATACTGGCCACTTTTGGGCCAAAATAATGTCATTTAGAGCCTCAAAAAGGCCCTGAAATTTCAGGAACCGAAAAAACCATAGAAAAAATACCATGATGGAAACTATGTTTTGAGCCAATGGAATAGGTGGGTGGTCACAAATGTACACATGGATCATTCCTCCCCCCCTTAGGAAGAAATTTTCTCCATTTTGTTGAGTTCCTTGATCAAATGGGGAAACTTCTGTTGAACTTGAACTTGACACTTGGTGAGCCACTTGCCTTGGTGCAATACTTGCCCTGGTTTAAAAACCTGATAGAGTTGGATATTCTATTGGAAAGTGACCTTAACCTGTGTGTCCATGATCTAATCAATGGTTGCATGTTCCATTCAATCAAGGTTGATCTCTGTAGGTGTCAGTTTCTCTACCACTTCCGATGCGTCCAATACTGGTGGAAAATATGGCCGAAGGAGGTCCACATTGAATATTGCGTGCAAGCCAAGGAAGGGGAGAATACTTAACTCAAAAAAATTGTCGCCCACAACCTTGATGATGGTGTAACGGCCATAGCGAGGTGGACATAGCTTCTGATGGGGTCATGAAAGTCATTATTTCTACAAATGCAACCAAACCTTGTCTCCCACTTAAAACTTGTGTGGAACATGGTGTTGATCATGGCGCTGCTTGTACTTAGCATTGGATTTTTGTAAAATATCATGGACCTATTAGAATATGTGGTAGATCCGTTCAATGAATTTGTTGGCTTTATTGACCTCAAATTGAGCATGGGAATATTATGCATATGTTTAGGCAAGGGACAATGCTACATCAATGAGGCTCAATGGTCAAAATCCCAAGCCCACTTGAAAAGGGTTGTCACTAGTCGAGCTATGAAGGTATCTGTTGTAGATATGTTGAACATAAGGAAGGATCTCATCCCATGTGTGTATATTCTTGGATTTTTACATGCCCAATATATGCACGATCATCCTCTTGACGACCTTTGTCTATCCATCAGTTTTGGGGTGGAAGGAAGTGGATTTGGTGAGCTTGGTGTCTAATAGTGACCAGAGGCTCGACCAAAATGTACTTAAGAACATGTTGTCCTGATATAATATGATATGATGGTATGTGGCATTCCAAAGTGGATCCACACTCACTCGAAGAATATCTTGGCAGTGGCCTCGACTATGATACTCTTCTTGCAAGTTGTCAGAATGGTCGCCTTAGAGAATTGATCAACAACCATGAATACATAGTCATTTATCTTATTGGTTGAGGGGATACCTAACATGTATTCTGTCAATATGGATTCTTGGGGCCTGCTGAGAATAGGCAGAGAGGTGTATAGTCCTTTTTTTTTAATGCATGTATTGGAAATGAAGCAGGAAATGTAGGATATGATATACTTACTGGCATCCTGTCGAAGCTTCATCCAATAGAAATACTTTTATAATGTTCCCATTATCTTCTCCATGCCAAAGTGTCCCACCACCTGACTATAATGGGATTCCCAGATCAACTTTGCACGCTCTCTTGAAGGAACATAGAGATGACCCAGATGGCATAATAGTCCATCCTGAAGATGAAAGTTAGAAATGGTCGTGCATGTTCCCAAAATCTAGTAGGTCGTAGTGAAGTCAATATCATTGTCATAGATTTTGGGCCACCTAAAGGTCCCATGCCTGCAAGAGTCGAGCACCATGGTTAGTGCTTCAAATGGAGATCGATTGAGGAATTCATTGACACAATTGGTGCTCCATTTCTTATATTTAATGTTGAGGTGAAACTGTTGCAACTATGTGGACCACTTTTGATGGCAATCATTCAATAATTTTCTTTGTCTCTGCATGAACTATAGAGGCTTGAGATCCATATGGATGATTTTCTCCTTCCCTAGAATTTTTTCATATATGAGGTACTTACAGATGACATATGAGAGTTTCTCACTATGATAGGCCAATAGATGAATGTGTTGAGTGAGAATAGAACCAACAACAAAGTCTGAAGCATCTATCTCAATTTCAAAAGGTTGTTGTAGATTGGGTAAGGCGAGCACCAAGGCTGAGCATATATGATGTTTCATATCATCAAATGATCTTTTTTATGACATGGCCCACACAAATTGGGATTTTTAACCACCCTTGGTCACCTAGTTGAAGGTCCATGCAATATGAAAAAACCAAAAAATGAATTTGCAATAGAAGTCAGTAAGGCCCAAGAAGCTCTGAAGCTTGGTTAGTGTTGTTGGGGCTCACCAGTCATGAATGACTTGGATCTTGGCTAGATCTACATGAACACCATTCTCATATACAATGTATCTGAGACTGTATTGGACCTTGTTCATGTAAAAGGAGCATTTCTCTAAGCTATCATATAACTTGTGTTGTCGCAACGTGTGTAGGACTTGTTGAATGTGTTGCACATGCTCTACCCAATATTGCTAAATATAAGGATGTCATCCATATATAAAACCACAAAGGAATTGGTGAAAGGTTGCAAGATGTCGTCCATCAACCTCATGAAATTTTATGGGGAATTTTCCATGCCAAAGGGCATGACCAACCACTCAAAAAGGCCTTCTTTAGACTTGAAAGTAGTCTTCCATACATCAGTCGATTCTATTGAGACTTGGTGGTAGCTGAAATTCAAATCAATCTTACTAAAGTAATTGACTCCCTTGAGTTGGTCCAGAAGGTCATCAATTCATGGAATTGGATACCCATTTCTGACTATGATTTTGTTCAAATCTTTGTAATCAATATAGAGTCACTAGGTCCCATCTTTCTTTTGCATGGGCATGATTGGTATTTCGCAAGGTGAGGAGCTTGCTTGAATGTACCCTTTTTGGAGCATCTCTTGAACCTGATGCTTGATTTATTTATTTTCCAGGATAAAGTGTCAATATATTGACCCATTAGGTAAAGGTGTGCCATGGGTTAGATCAATTGAATGCTTGACTCGATAGTGCAAAGGTACCCCAATAGGTAAGGTGAAGATGTCTTGGTATTCTTCCACAACTTTGTCCACTTGATTATGTTGCATTGAGAATCCCTACGCAAAGGCCATGGATGTGGTCGCAACCTTACATTTACCTTGAGAGTGAATCATGAAGAGGAAAATTTTCCATGTCTGAGAGATGACCTTCCTGCACTGCTTAGCTGAGACCAAAGAAATTGTGATAGGTGGAGCTATCTCTTGTATTATGTATAGTCATATGCCCAAAGTAACAATGACACTACGAGGTCTAGATTCATATACAACATGATGTTTCCACATATATGATTGGCCTAAAATAAAATCACAAAATTCAAGTGGGGAAAAATCACACAATACCTCATCCTTGAAGGTATTGATGCCATAGGGCATGTGACATTGTTGGTTGACGCGGAGGTCTTGTCCTTAGATGAGCCACCCGATGTTGTATGGTCACAAATGTGGTGTCATTGACTAATCCAACAACTTAAGGATATCTATTGAGATTAAGTTATTTTGGCTTCTACTATAAACAATGAAATGCAAATCCCTTCACCCACATATGTGAATTAAAAAGGTGCTCACCTTCCTCCAACTCTTCTAGTTCATTTCACTGAACCTTGGTGGTAGTGACCATGGAAAAAGTTTTTGCATCAATGATTTTCTTCCCCTTATCTAGATTTGAATCAAATTTGGAGCTTGGATTTGACTTTGAAGCTTTCAACTCGACCACTAATGACTGCTTCAAGTGACATTCATCAGTGTTGTTCCAAGGGATGTTTTGTAACTCGCACCTCTTCCCAATGTCTTTCTTCGTCTTCCCATTACCTTTCTTTTCTTGTGGCTTAGGTTGGTTGTCCCAAGGTTGTCCATATTTTATTTGTTATTTTTTATATAGGCTAGGGATTCCTTTTCCCTTCTTCTATTATTATACATTCGCAGATCCAAACTCCTACTTATTCCTCTGCTTAAATTTTTGCGCAATTTTCACAACATATCGATAAGTGACTCCTAGCGATGAGATGTCCAGAAACTCCATTTTTGTTTAGATGTACCTATGTAAACCCTCACGGTATTTTAAAACCATATGTCACTTCGATTATTTGATACCCATCTTGGTGCGCAAGGTATGGAAGGTATTCATGAACTCTAACATTGCTTGGTCCCTCTCTTAATGTAGTGTGGTCCATCTCGTGTACCTGTCATCATATTTTCCAACAGGGTAATATTATTCCTTAACGACATCAATAAAAGAGTCCCAAGTGGGTTCAACCTCAAACATTCTAGACTCCTTTGTGGAATTTTTATCACTATAAGTCTCCCACCAATTTTTGACATGGGTGACAACCTTAAGGAGCACAAAGGTAATATTTTCCCTATCAAAGAAATTGTGGACAAAGAAATATCCTTCTAGAATATTTAACCATTTTTCTAGAGCATCCACATCTATTTGACCTTCAAATATGGAAATATTAAAATTAACTTGTACCTTGAAAGGGGTGGTGCCTCCAAAGTGGCTGCTTGATGAAGACACATCTACTGCTGTCCCAGTCATCGAAGGATTTGGGAAAAAATTTCCATCATATCATCCCTCTGTTGTGTGAGAGATTCCTCGAGCAACAACTGAATAGGATCTATTGTTCCCTCGTGTATTTTTTTTCCACCATGGGAGGTTGTTAGGGTCAATGAGGATGGTCTTTTAGAAGCTCAAGTAGTTCGAATCGCAACTCCTTATACCATGACCTTGATGGGGACATGCACAAAGAAACATATAAAGTGAAAACCACTTTGATACCATTGATCCATATTTATGAGGGGATAAGATAAAACACAAAAATATGACATTAACATAGAGATATAGTAATACTCAATTTATATTAATGAATGAAATATGCAGGGACTACAAAAATCTAGAGTGAAATGAACTCGCTAGAATGATGGTAGCTTATCTTTGAGAAGAGATGTGACAGCTACACACATTCACAAGAATATGATCAGACTAAGGTCGAAAGGCCTTTTAACTTAAAACATTAATGAGAAAACCCTAACCATCCAAAACTTTAACACCAGAACATGAAACACCAAAAGGTTTGTGGGATCCAATTTGGTTAGTTGATACGTCAAATTCTTGGGGGAATTAATTTTGCATATGATCTTTTCTGGGTGCTTAATATCCCGTCAGAAAGGTCTAGCTGAAGAATACACAATTTGAAAAACTCAGTACATGCCTTTAGCTATGTACTTGATCTGGATTATTTTGGGCACAAAATGAGAGCAGAGATATAATAAAGAAATGTACAGAGATATCTCATATATCCAATAATATAATGGAAATACATCAGATATGAAATCATAAACACAGAGATACAATAATACACAATTTCTATTAATGAGTGAAATGTACAAAACTGTAGAAATACAGAGTGAAAGACTCGCTAGAATGGTGGCAACTTATCCCTGAGAATAGATGTGACAGATACTCACATTCACAAGAATATGATTACAATGAGCCTCTAAATGCCTTTTTAACATAAAAAAAAATACAAAACCCTAACCCTGGAATATGAAAATCCAACAATTTTGTGGACCCCGTCTTGGGTAGTTTGGTGTATCAACTTTTCAGGGGCATAACTTTGGCATAATATCTTCGTTTTGGGCACATGATAACTTGTTGGAAAGGTATCGTCGAGGAGATTCATTTTGGAGGCTCAATTAGAGACTTTGGATATCTTTGATGTGCTCAATCCCCAAAAAAAATCATTTAGGTCCTCAAAATGGCCCCAAAAGTTTAGGAACCGAAAAACTGCTAAAAATAGTAAAATGCCAAAAGATTGTTTTGAACCAGTTAGAATAGGTGGGTGGCCACTGATATCCACCTAGATCAATTCTCCCTTATTAGGAAGAAATGGTATCTATTGCATTGAGTTCCCAGGGGATATGGGAAAGCATTTGTTGAATCTGAATCTTGGTGAGTTGTTTTCCTTGTTGGAGAAGTTGTGCTTATGTACTTGTTGAAGATTGTCACGAATCTGTTGTTGGCGGGGTTGAATATGTTCAACCAACCTTTTGTATATTGGATTGAATGGGGAGTGTGCAGGTACCATTTGAGGTGAAGAAGCAATATCTTCTTTCTCAACTGCAATCTGCTTCTATTGGAAAGAAAGGTCTTGGGCCAAGGCTGCAGTGGTTGCAATGTCCTTCTATTCACCTTTTGAACAGATTTTGAAGAGGTTGAATTTTGTAGTATGAGAAATTTACTTGCGACATTATTTTGGTGGAACAATAATCGAAACTACCTCTGGTATTCTGTATAGATGACCTCCCAAAGTAACAATGAAATTACAGGGTCGAGACTCATAAACATCATGACATTTCCACATATGTTTTTGGCCCAAAATAACATCACAGACATCCAAAGGGGAAAAATCACACAATACCTCATCCTTTAAGGATTGGATGCCATAGGACATGAGACACTACTAGTTGACACAAAGATCTCGTCCCTGGAGAACCCACCCGGCGTTGTATGGTTGCAGGTGTGGTGTTGTCGACAATCCCAATTGTTTGATGACCTATGTTGAGATGAGGTTATTCTGGATTCAACTATCAACAATGAAATGCAACGAGGTCCCCTTCACCAACATCTGTGAATGGAAGAGGTACTCCCCCTCTTCAGGATCTATTGGTTCTTCTGTTGAACTGTTGTTCTCGCAACAATAACAGTGGGGTCTGCATCGATGACCTGTCTTTTCCCATTATTTTCTACATCATATTCCAAATCAAGGTTCGACTCCTTGTCTTTGATCTCAGCCACCAATGATTGTTTTTAGAGACATTCATCAGTATTGTGCCAATGGATTTTGTGGAAATCACACCACTTTCAAGTGTCCTTCTTTGTCTTCCCGCTACCCTTATTTTCATGTGGCTTGGATTGGTTTTCTAAACATTGGTTGTTAGGGTTGTATTTACCATTCTTTAGTTGTTGTGGATTTTCACACCCAAACTCTCGCTTGTTCTAGTTCTTAAATTTCTTCTCGATTTTAACTGCATATTGATAATAAACACCCAGTGATGAGATGTTAATAAATTCCATTTTAGTTTGGATGTATCTATGTAGAGCCCCACGATATTTCAGAAGTAAATGTTGCTTAGAATATTTGATACCCATCTTGCTACATAAGGTATGGAAGGTATTGGTGAACTCTGGAATTGCTTGGACCCTCTCTTGATGCAACATGGTCCATCTCATGTATTGGTCATCATAGTTACCAACATGGTAATATTTTTCCTTGACCACATCCATGAAAAAATCCCAAGTGGGATTAGCCCTATATATTCTAGACTCCTATATGGAACTTTTCTTCCAGTCGGTTTCTCACCAATGTTTGACATGGGGGAGATCCTTAAGGAGTGTGAAGGTGAAATTTTTCCCTGGAGAAATTGTATATAGAGAAATAACCTTCTAGCAGATTTAACTATTTTTCTAGGACATCTAAATCTATATGTCCTTCAAATACAAGAATATCAAAATTGACTTGTACCTTGAAAGGAGAGGTGCTTCCAAAGTGACCACTAGATGAAGATGTGTCAGTTGTTATCGATAGGTGTTGAATGATGTGGGAAAAAATCTCCATCATTCCATCCCGTTGTCGTGTGAGAGCTTGCTCAAGCAACAAATTATTAGAATCGTCTTCTCTATCGTTTTTCTTTTCTTCTACCATGGAGGGTTTCTTGGGAGTGTGAGAAATATTTTCCTCAAGAAATATAAGCTTGATACCCAACTTTTTATACTCATACCTCATCGAGGACATGCACTAGAAAACGATTAAGAGCATCCTCCTCTGATACCACTGATCCATATTATTTTCGGCATAAAATGAGAGAAGAGATATAATAAATAAATGTATAGAGATATCTTAGATATATAATAATATAACAAACATATATCATATATGAAACCATAAGAAGAGAGATACAATAATACACAATTTATATTAATGAGTGAAACGTACAAAACTGTAGAAATATAGAGTGAAAGACTCACCAGAATGATGGCAACTTATCTTTGAGAATAAATGTGATGGCTAATCACATTCAAAAGAAGATGATTACAATGGGGATCCAAAGGCCTTTTTAACATAAATAAAATCCAAAACCCTAACCTCGGAATATGAAAAGCCAAAAGTTTTGTAGACCCGTTTCGGGTAGTTTGGTGTATCAACTTCCTGGGGGTGTAACTTTGGCATATGATCTTTGTTTGGGGTGCATGATAACTCATTGAAAAGGTATCATCGAGGATATTCATTTTGGGGGCTCAATCAGAACCTTTTTTCTTCATTAAGGTGCTCAATCCTGAAAAAACTTCATTTAGGCCCTCAAAATGGCCCCAGAAGTTTAGGAACCGAAAAACTACTAAAAATAGCAAATTGTGAGAAAACAGTTTTGAGCTAGTTGGAATAGGTGGGTGGCCACCAATATCCACCTAGATCAATCCTCCCTCCTTAGGAATCAATGGTCTCCATTTCATTGAGTTCCTAGGGGAGAGGGGAAAGTGTTTGCTAAATCAGAATCTTGGTGAATTGCTTGGCTTGTTGGAGAAGTTGTGTTTCTTTGCTTGTTGAAGACTGTCACAAATATTTTGTTGGTGGGGTTGAATCTATTCAACCAACATGTTGTATCTTGGCTTGACTGGGCAGTGTGTAAGTACCGATGTAGGTGAAGAAATAATATCTTCTTTCTCTTCTGCAATATGCTTCTGTTGGAAAGAAAGGTATTGGGCCAAGGTTGTAGTGGTTTCAGTGTCCTTTTGTTCACCTTTTGAATAGATTATGAAGAGGTTGAATTTTGCAGTATGAGAGATTACCTTTTGAAATGTTTTTGGTGGAACAATAAATGGAAATACCTATGGTATTCTGTAGATATGAACCCCTAGAGTAGCAATGACACTACGGGGTCGACACTCATAAACAACATCACATTTCCACATATATGGTTGGCTGAAAAGAACATCATAGGCATCCAAAGGGGAAACATCACACAATACCTCATCCTTGAAGGGTTGGATTCCATAGGACAAGAGAAACTGATGGTTGACACAAAGATTTCATCCCTGGCAAAGCCACCCGATCTTGTATGGATGCAGGTGTGGTGTTGTCGACAATCCCAGTTTTTTATGACCTCTGCTGAGATGAGGTTCTTTTGGCTTTCGCTATCAAGAATGAAATGCAATGAGGTCCTCTTCACTCACATATGTGAATGGAAGAGGCTCTCCCCCTCTTCAGGATATGTTGGTTCTTCTAGTTGAGTTTTTGCAGTCACGACAGTACAGTGGGGTCTCCATCGATGATCTGTGTTTTCCCATTATTTTTTGCATGAGATTATGAATCATGGTTCGACTCCTTGTGTTTGATTTCAAACACCAATTATTGTTTTTAGCATCATTCATCAGTGTTGTTCTATGGTATTTTGTGGAAATCGCACCACTTTTCAGTGTCCTTCTTCATCTTCTCGTTACCTTTCTTTTCATGTGGCTTGGATTGGTTTTCTGAAGACTTGTTGTTAGAGCCATATTTATCATTTTTTGAATGTTGCAGATTTGCAGAACTAAACTCTCGCTTGTTCTGGTGCTTAAATTTCTTCTCGATTTTAACAACATATTGATAAGCAACACCCAGTGATGAGATGTCCAAAAAATCCATTTCAGTTTGGATGTATCTATGTAGAGCCCCACGGTATTTCAGAACCAAAGTCCACTCAGAATATTTGATACCCATATTGGTTTGCAAGGTATGGAAGTTATTGGTGAACTCTGACACTACTTGGACCCTCTCTTGATGCAGCGTGGTCCATCTCATATATTTGTCATCATAGTAACCAACAAGGTAATATTCTTCCTTGACCGCATCCACAAAAAAGTCCCTAGTGGGCTCGACCCCATATATTCCATAATCCTTTGTGGAAATTTGCTTCCAGTAATTTTCCCACCAATGTTTCACATGGGGGTTATCTTTAAGGAGTGTGAATGTGGTATCTTCCCTGTCGGAGAATTTGTGAACATAGAAATAGTCGTCTAGCAGATTTAACCATTTTTCTGGGGCATTTGCATCTATCTATGCTTCAAATAAGGGAATATTTAAGTTGACTTGTAGCTTTAAATGAGAGATGCTTCCAAAGTGGCCACTTTATGAAGACACGTCGGTTGTTATCGACAGGCATTGAAGGATGTAGAAAAAAATCTCCATCATTTCATCCCTCTCTCGTGTGAGAGCTTTCTCAAGAAACATATTAATCGAATTGTTTTCTCTGTCATTTTTATTTTCTTCCACCATGGAGGTTTTATTGGGTGTGTGAGAGTGATTTTCCTCAAGAGAGACAAGATCGTGACTCAACTTGCTATACTCGGACCTCGTTGGGGACATGCACTGAAAAACGATCAAGAGCATCCTGCTTTGATACCACTGATCCAGATTATTTTTGGCACAAAATGAGAGAAGATATATAATAAATAAATGCACATAGATGTCTCATATATCAAATAATATAACATAAATATATCATATATGCAACCATAAATACAGAGATACAGTAATACACAATTTCTATCAATGAGAAAAATGAACAAAACTATAGAAATACAGAGTGAAACACTCGCTAGAATGGTAGCATCTTATCTCTGAGAAGAGATGTGATGGATACTCACATTCACAAGAATATTATTTCAATGAGGCTCTAAAGGCCTTTTTAACATAAAGAAAATCCAAAACCCTAACCCTTAAAGATGAAAATCCAATAGTTTTGTGGACCCCGTTTTGTGTAGTTTGGTGTATCAACTTCCCGAGGGCGTAACTTTGGCATACAATCTCCATTTGGGATGCACGATAGCTCATTGAAAAGGTATTGTCTATTATATTAATTTTGGGGGATCAATCAAATCCATAGGTAATCATTGAGGTGCTATATCCCGAAAAAACTTCATTTAGGCCCTCAAAATGGCCCCAAAAGTTTAGGAACCAAAAACTGCTAAAAATAGTAAATTGTGAGAAGATTGTTTTGAGCTAGTTGGAATAGGTGGGTGGCCACCGATATCCACCTGGATCAGTATTGGGTTCTTTCGGGCCAAAAAAACATTGCTTAGGGCCTAAAAAAAGTCTCAAGAAGTTCAGGACTTGAAAAGTCGTATAAAAACTACCAAGATGGAAATCATATTTTGAGCCAGTGGAATAGGTGGTGGCCACCAATGTCCACATGGATCACTACCTTTGAAAATTATTTCAGATATCCTCGAACAAGATTCAATGGGACATCAAGGTGTATATTCTGTAAAAGGTGCATCTTTGAATAACCTTGATGGCCTTGTCCTTTCCTTCAATTGTGTATCTTCAAAAGAGGCCCACAAGCCTTCCTTTTGAAGTTGGGAATATTTTTTAATGTGATTGAATGSRCCTATTTTGAAAAGGGKTTTGATGTATTTCTCCTTTGAAGTTGAGMTTATMTTTGAAAAGTKTCCAATAGGCCATCTTTCAATCAAKCCTGATGTCCTTCCTATTTTSTTTTAGGGTCATAAMTTTGAAATCGGCTTGATATGTCTTTGTCCTCAAAATTAGGCTCATATTTAAAAGAAKATTGATGGAYCATCTTTGAATAARGCCCAATGATCTTGTTCATTCATTCCAATGTGCTTTTTTGAATCAATTTGATGAGAATTTTCCCTTGTTTAGGGTAATAGTTTGAAGGGGCATGATGGCCCTTTACCTTAASAACTTGGGGTGTTATCTCAAGAGAGGCCAAATGGGCCTCTCCTTTCTTTTGGGTCAATGTTTCAAAATTYRTGGATGATTTATCYTTTGAAACAACTTGATGTTCCTATATTTCAAATTATGTCATGGRGTTAACATTTGAATGGGACAAAGGATGTTCGAAGAGGCTCAGTAGGTTGATATTRTAACAGGGTAGATGGCTCRACAAATTTTTTTATGGAACCTAATGGGCATTAATTTTAAAAGACTCGATGGAATAACATTCAATTGGACCAATGTATATTTTTATTTCAAAGGGTCATTGTATGTTCTTTCGAAGGGTATGGGAATGTTAATTCGAAGAGGGGCTAGTGTGATTTTAGATGGATTTACATGCGGTAGTTAACACATGTAATAAAGGTAGATTTGAAAGGAAATGTAATGAGAACTTTATAAATATTGGGTTTAGTAAAAATGACAAAAAATCCATACATCATCTCCTCCATGTGGTGACTATGGGGGCCTAGGTATGCAACAACATGGTCAATATACACATATTCCTTTGAACCATTTTTGTATAGATTTCTTGTCTTTGCATTTGGGTAGTAAAAAGAGGGCATCGTCAATTTGGGAGTACACATAGTGTAGAACACATTTAATTGTCTAGATTGTGAGTTGATACTCATAAAACCAAGGTTTGCAAGGTCACAAAGGGAATCTATGTTAGGGTTTGTTAAGTGCACTCTCCCATGATGTCTCGGGTATGTATTTTCCTCAAAATTTCGAGAAAATCTGTTTTCTGTCATGGTCACAACAAACCAATAGAAAGAGTGTACTTGTATTGTAAGTTTCCCAATAAGCCAATCCATTCTCTAGGAAGAGGCATTATAAACTAGACATAACATTTCCATCAAATAAATGATACTTTCTATTGTTTAAAAAGCGTAAAAAATAATATACAATTGTTTTAATTTGATTTTACATAAATTCTTGGCACATAAAAACATGGAACTAGAATTGAACACTTGTCTTTCTAAGGAATTATTGTTTGATGTGATTATGGTATGACTCAATGGAATCATTTGTTTATGGTTTGAATGTTGGACGTCCCTAGATTCTTTGAACCACATACCTACAATGTTCACTATATCATATCAGGCGATGCAATAACATGAACCAAATTACCAACAATCATTGTGACTCTCATTGATATTTGAAATAGTTGGGGAATCAAAGTGCTCAAAGACCTTTTGATAGAGATAAAAAAATATGTTTGTGGCATCCTCAATAGAAAATGAAAAATGAATTATGTTCCCTAGATAATTGCACATTTTTATGTCTCTTTTAATGTCACAAATGTACTTAGTCGTTTTTTTAAGCCAACATTGACACATGTGCCACATGTAGAGGATTATTATATAGTTGAACATATCATTGTGGATGAATGTGGATGAATAATATTTAGGTGAAATAAATCCAACAATAAATACACAACAAAATGAAGGATAAACAAATTAAGATATGTGTACACCTTATCCCATGAATCTTTGCCAGGTCATTTCCAATAAGAAATGATGAAGTTGGTTTCCATGTGGGAATAGAAGTCCAAACACATTGATGGAATGATTGTATCCACATCACCACTATTTCCCAAATTGCATTCTTTTATATGACTCAACTAATAGGGTTTCCATTTTGATGTGTGTCGAAACCAAGAGTGGTGCACAAAGAATACTACCATCCATAATATTTCATGAATACAACATTACAAAAATATAATGCGAGCATGGTTAGTAAAGCCACCATAAATAATCATTTCACTTCATGAATACATATTTTAGGGCATTAATGATCACTTGGTAAATAAGGTCCCTAGACAAGCATTTCATGAAATCAAATCATAGGATAATAATACCGGTCCAATAAATGAGGCCACTATAAATTAGCAATACACAAATTCATTTTACATAAAATAACATTGTCTTGGTAAATAAAGTCGCTTGAAACAAGCATTTCATGAATTCATATTACAAAAAAATAAAATTGTTGTGGAAATTGTGACCCTTTTAATTAAGCATATTTATGAATTCATATGTTAGAGAAATGACGTCAACCTATAAAATAAATTTTCTATAAAAAATATTTTCATGAATTCTTTCAATAGATGAATAACATCACCTTGGTAAAGTCAAGTAGAAACCAAAATAAATTTATTTGTTTGTGGAAAAAATTGAATCCATTGCTAGGATGTTGGGCCTATGCCTAACAACTTGCTCCACTTGCCATTGTGTCAATACCCTAGCATAAATGGATCCTAATTTAGTATGAACACGTCCACATCATTCCTTTCCACCTCATCATGTTATTTTCATTGGTTACTTTGTATGTCCCTTTTTGATAGGAATGCATCTCTCCCATTACGAGAAAAATGTTTTGTATTTGTTGTACTATAAGCCTTTGAACATGCCTAATGTGTATCTCAATTGAAGAAACACCAACAAAAAAAGAGAGATCCAACCCAGTGTATTATAAGTTTTGAGAAGTTCATATAGTGAAGACATCGATGGTGTGTAAATGTAAGATCGGTGTGGCCCTGACAAGGAAAACCACTTTTATCCACATGTTGAGATTAGACATAAATTATGAGCTCCATGGGTGGTCTATCTATAACCATTTTTCAAAAGATAGGATGTTCCTATCTTATCTTTTGAAACAACTTTGATGTTCCTATCTTATATTCCTCCTCTCTTTCTTGGGATGCTTTTTATTTTTCAATAGATCTTTAACAACACCTCTATAATATTTTGGCTCATAAGAACACCATTCCTTGAAAACATAAAAGAATGGGTTAGATTTTGATGTTAAAATAAAACAACATATAGTGCAAGTTCCTATAGAACAATGATAATTCAAAAAACCATTTTGGACATATGATGTTGACATGACGTGCATTACATGCATTACATAAAAAGGGAAAAAAATCCAGGTTTTCAATTTAAAACAAACCTTTTCGACATATATCTCTTTATAACAATGGCATAAAAACCATGAAAAATGAAGAGAAACTGACAAGATAATAACACAATATATAATGCCAGTTCCTACATAACACTCATAATGACAAAAAAATAAATTTGGCATATATCTCTCTATAACATCAACATGTCATGCATCGCATGCATTACATAAAAGAAAAATATATGCAACTTTCTAGTTAAAACACAAATCATGCATGCAAATATCACTCTATAATGTTGGAATGATAGTCATTGTCACGATACACTTGAATGTAGATCAGTGTGGAATACATTTTATTAATATGATACACATATAAATACATGAGTTAGGACATTTTGATTCATCTTCCAAGAAGTCTCTTGGAATCCTTATGATAGTTCTTATTCACTTGAATTTTCAAATTCCTTCTGTTATCACCATAACAATTTTTAGACAAGATCCAAGTCTCAGAAATTTAGCAAGAGCTACATCATCGTAGAAGCATGATAGTTTGGAGAATTGATAATTTAGAGGACTAGGACATATCTTGTAGCGTATGGACAAATATAGAGGAGGTGCAAAAGGCATAACTCGACAGATCGTCAATTGTCAAACGGCCTAGATCAACGACTAGAAGCCATATCGGGCGGTGAATTTTCACGAGACTTAATCATGTAAGGGCGAACCGGCGAAAACCATTGTGGTTTTTAAAATGGATGCGTGGCGCCTCCAAAGATACATCGGGGTGAAAGGAGATTTTCCTGAAACCACTTTTTCCAAAGCCCCGATGTCACATGTTTCAATATGTCAAATCAACCACTCATGGGGCAGGTGATGGCTGGTCGGAATCACCCTGCTTCACTCATTCGGTACTTCACAACCGTATGATGTCAGGTGAACGTCACCATATAACGAACTCGAAATCTAATCATTTGAAATAGATTATCCAAGCATGGTAAACCAATGTACCTATAAGTGACTCTGTGAGTGACTCATGATTGGAACTCTATAACTATTGATTCTCAAGTATGAGGGTATCATCTCATCCGTAAGATTAACTCTCTAATTTGTGAAAGGAACATCTTTGTGTCTATGATACTGGGATAAATGGACAAGGCCAATCAAGCCATATTTAGTCAAACAGGTCATTCAAGTAACATGGCAGGTTTATCCACTGGTAAGATGGAAAGGGAAATTGCACGTATATTAGCAACTAAATTCCATACGGAACCTGCTATAGACCCAGGATTATAATTTAGGCTAAATCCCATCATGAAGGACCTAATCAACAATAGGCTAGTTTTGAAAAAGAAATAGAGCAAATGGAAGAAGATAGAAAACATGGCCGAAACGGCTGAAAGCATTAGAGAGAATCAACCGGCCTAGTTGGTCAATCTGAAGAAGGAGATCGTTAAGCTGAAATAAATTATCAAACTGGAATAAGTACATCTCAACATGTTTTGGACAGATGACGGTCAAAGAAAAGGGCCTAGATATGATGAACATGTTCCTAACTGTCCCTTTAAAATAGGATAACGGTTATTATAAATCATTCCTCCTTGTAACTCATCTTTAATTTTAGAATTATGAGAATTTTGAACATTTTGAATTCCACAAGAAATTCCTCTATATATATATATATTATCTCGAGGATATAGAAAGGCATGGAAAAAAGAGGAGCCTGCCCTCTGTGCAGGAAAACTTTTGTAAATTTTGGGACTAGAATGAATATATTAATGCAGAGGCAGATTTTGGACTATTTGTGAAAAGATTCTAACTAACAGTGATATGAGTTTTGTTTTCCCCTCATAGTATGTATTTCTTGTAACCATATATTCATTTACACTTATTTTTGTCTAAGTTGGATATTTAGAGGCCCAAAATTCATTATTTGATTCTCTTGGCTTAGCAACTTAGACTGTGTTTCTTTCTTCTTAACTTATTCAGAATTCATCTCTATAATCCTCTGATGTAGTTATGTGTTTATTTTTCCTCTGATGTCATGCAAAATTTTTAGATATAAACTTAGACTCACTACCTGATTTAGCCTTTTCCTCTGAATAGTTCTCAGGTTTGATAACATGTTCTATTTATTTCAGACCCCATAGGCCAAATGCTATCTTCTTTTTTCTAACCATTTTATTAAAAACCCCCAACACAAACCAAATCTAGCCACCGATTTCCATAGCTATATCAAGTGACATGAGAGAGCCCTCTCTGAGTTGAGTAGGCTAGTGCCTTAGCTCTAAAGCTAGTTGAAAAAGTTACCTATGTTGTTTGTCTATTCAGTCGGAAAAAATTTACAGAGTGCTAACATTCTGGAACCGTTGTTGGGGAACGAAATTGAAAAATTTTCCCTGGGAAAGAACGATATGGTTGAGTTCTAAGGTCTGAGAGCAGCAGAAACTTGGGCACATATTAGTTGTATTCCTTATTTGGTGACTCCACATATCAAAAAATTAGTTTGAAGGTGATTCCACTGGTAGAAGAATCCAAAAATTCAAACATTATTGGCGACTTCACTCTCAATGCAGAATCTAGCTTCCAAAACATTATTGGTGACTCCACTCTCAATGCAGAATCCAACCTCCAAAACATTATTGGTGACTCCACTCTCAATTCAGAATCCAACTTCCAAATATTATTGGCGACTCCACTCTCAATGTAGAATCCAGCTTCCAAAACATTATTGGTGACTCCACTCTCAATGCAGAATCCAACCTCCAAAACATTATTGGTGAATCCACTCAAGATTCAAATATAATTCAGAGACTTCACTAGAATATGAGATCCCTTGATAAGGGAGTGGGAAGGTATCATGGAGAAAAACATGTACTCAAAATGGGATCTCTTCCAAAGCATTTTACTATTTGCTATAAGTTACTTCTTTTGCTTCCTTGAGCATTCCAAACAAGTTTTTATTTACCTGTTGCATTTGGATGACAATCATGAAAAACTTGCAATCATTTATCCTCCTCTTAAATTTACACATGCATACCCCCACTGTATCATTGATTTCGATAAGAGTTTTACAATTGGGCCATGTGATGACCATGACCAAGTCGATAAACCTCATAAATCCAAGGTCGATGTCTCTTCCCCTGTTCGTAGTCCAACTTCCTCCAGAGCCCAACATAGATATAGAACCTTAAATTTACCCCACATCCTTCATGATTTTCCTCCAAAACACTATGAGTACATGCCCATGTTTGATGGGGAACTTGATACCATCTCAGCTGAAAATCACATCGAAGGGTTTGAGCATTTTATAGATTTATTTGAGATTGACCATGATGATGTTTGTATGAGGTCCTTCTCTCAATCCTTGAAATGAGACACCAAAGAATGGTTTAAACGTTTGTAGCCGGAGACAATTAGCTCATGGGAGGAATTGAAGGATGTTTTTTTTAAGTTTTGGGGCAGGAATAAATCTTTGGATCTACAACTTATAGAGTTCTATGCCTTAAAAAAGAAGAGCAATGAAACTATTTCTATATTCAGTAGAAGGTTTTCCAGTGTCTATTACAATTTGTCTAAAGGAATTCAACCCACTAAAGTTGATGCCATGCTCCATTATGAAACTACTCTTCATCCAGATTTGTCTTTCCTCCTGATGGAAAGAAGACCTAAGTCCTTACAACAAATGTTTAATGATGCTCAGGATATTCAGCACAACATCCAAGCATGTAAAGACATCCAAAATGAGGAGTTAGATGTTAAAGAAAATAAAGAGAATATGAACAGAAAATGGTTGATTGGAACCTTGAGCATATAGTTCACCATGTCATAGTCCCTCTTGAATTTCCCAATACCAATGATGTTGAAAAAAATGATGTCCCACTTGTTGAAAGAGAAGGTGTTGATTTAGTTTCTGATCCATCCCATGATAAGCAAGGGGCTGATTATTTCATGTATTCATTTATAGATAATCAAGAGGATGAGTGTACAAATCAGTTTGTCGAAGAACAGGTTGATATTCCAAGTTTGTTCTTGTTATATGACCTTACATATGTCAGTGATCTTCCTATATATGACAAGTGTGAAGATGATCATGATATTACAAACTTTCTTTTTCAGCAAAACAGTGAAGAGAAAAATTTAGATCAGCTGAAGAGAATTCTCTACCCTTGTGCTTTACTACATTCAAATTGTTGAAAGAGAATTCTCAGATTATTGTTGAGGCAAACAAATTTGTGTTGATGAAAAGTCACACCAAATCTACGAAACATATTGACAAGATATTGGAACACTCTCCTCGGACGCTTGATGACCCTATTCTTTTTTTTGAGGAAGACCTTGTAAATTCAGAAATACAGTCATTTATCGAAGACAAGGCTAAAAGTGAGCATGTACAGAAACCCAAAGAGATAGAAAAATGTACCTATGATGATACTGGAAAAAATGAAAGGGGTTTTGAATCAGGTAACATAACCTTGCCATTGTGTTTTCCCTCATTCGAATTATTAAAACAAAATGTCTGTATCATTTCAAATCAGAGAACATCCAAGCATGGCATTGAAAGTGAAGAAAGTAGCGGGTTTACAGATAAAAACTCTCTCCCTTTATGTTTTTCTTCCTTTAAATGGTTAAGAGAAAATCATGAAATTTCAGAAAAAATAGGGAGTTCTGACTATATTCTCAGTAATATTGTTTTACATGAAAAGGTTGTCATCATTAAAGAACACCAACTACACTCACATGCATTACACGATCATTACTTGGAAGGGTATTTTGATTCAAAATTCCAATCTATGTTTAATCATCAGATTAAATAAGAACTTGATAAAGAAATTTTTATCAAAGGTATTTTCCTTTCTCCCAGAACTAATGCAGATGTTCAACAATATTACCAGCAAGACAAGGTATTTCAAGGTTGCCATTCTTCCACTGAGAATGACGTACTGGTTCAATTTCTAAACAACATAGACACCTGCGAGGATTTTGAAAATACATACATGAGGACTCTAGACTGTGAAATAGTTCATGATGTAAGCTTTTCGCATTTGCAATAATATTATGAGCAAGAACTTATTTCTATTAATTCATTTGAAATTCAAAATGGCATCCCTCAAACAAATTTTCAGAAGTTTAATGAAAGCGAATCATAATTGTTTGATGAACAAAAGGATAGCCCTGATGCACATAATATGGATTTCATATTTGAAGAATGTATGAATGTTTTTCTTGAGATGCATGGAGAAGTAGAAAAACCCATTGTTTCCATTTCATTTGAAGATGTTCTCAAAACAAAAGAAATAGAGCAAGAACAACAAACACTTACAAAAGAGTCTTGTATTTTTGTTTTTGCTCACCAAGAAGAAATGATTTTTCATGGTTTTCAAGATCCAGTGGCCATCCTATTATAGTCATAAATGAAGAAGGAGTTTGTTTCATTCATAAACTCAGATTCTAGATTCAAATTTTGTTTTCATCTACCATCTTTTACATTTTTCTTCCTTCTTAAGAAAGATGTGAGTGGAGAAAAATCAAGCAAATTGCTTGATTGGTTGCATTGGCACTTTAGCATCACTTGATTGAATATAAATTTCAGAATTTTAGGGTAGGTAGGAATGTACAAATAATCTTGTTGGACAATCATTTTTCAGTTTATATTTCCAGTATTGTGTACAGTAAGTTTTAGCAGAATATTCACTACTCAGTATCCAATTGAGAGTAGCGTGCAAAGTTTGGGCTTCAGTAGACACTAGTGATATGGAAGGAGCAGGGTACACACATTTGTTTTTGGATCATTCCACTAGATCAAGCACCTGGTCTATGAGTTATTTTCTACCTCACATGGAGGATAACATCCCCAGTTGGAGCCTATGTTATCACCATAACAATTTTCAGACAAGATCCAAGTATCGAAAATTTAGCAAGAGTTACATCGTCGTGGAAGCATGATAGTTTGGAGAATTGATAATTTAGAGGACCAAGACATATCTGGCAGCGTATGGACAAATATAGTGGAGGTGAAAAAGGCATAACTCGACAGACCGTCGATTGTAAAATGGCCTAGATCAACGGCTGGAGGCCATATCACGCGGTGAATTTCCACGGGACTATTTTCACGGGACTTAGTCATGTAAGGGAGGACCAGGGAAAACCATTGTGGTTTTTAAAATGAATGTGCATCGCCTCAAGAGATACATTGGGGTGAAAGGTGGTTTTCCTAAAACCACTTTTGCCAAAGCCCTGATGTCACATGTTTCAATATGTCAAATCAAACACTCGTTGAGCGGGTGATGGTTAGTCAGAATCACCCCGCTTCACTCGTTCGGTACTTCAAAATCATATGATGTCAGGTGAAACCTACCATATAACGAACTCGAAAGATAATCATTTGAAATAGATTAGCCAAGCATGGTAAACCAACATACCTGTAAGTGACTATGTCAGTGACTCATGATTGGAACTCTATAACTATAGATTCTCAAGTATGAGGGTATCATCTCATCCATAAGATTAACTCTCTAATTTCTGAAAGGAACATCTTGGTGTCTATGATACTTGGATACATGGACAAGGTCAATCAAACCATATCCAGTCAAACAGGTCATTCAAGTAACATGGCGGGTTTATACACTGGTAAGATGCAAAGGGAAATTGCACATATATTAGCAACTAAATTCCATAAGGAACCTTTTATAGACCCATGATTAGAATTTAGGATAAATCCCATCATGAAGGAACTAATCATCAACAGGTCAGTTGTGAAAAAGAAACGGAGCATATGATAGAAGACAGAAAACATGGCCGAAATGGATGAAAGCATTGGGGAGAATCAATCAACCTGGTTGGTCAGCCTGAAGAAGGATATCGCTAAGCTGAAATAAATTATCGGACTGGAATAAGTACATATGAGCATGTTTTGGACAGATGGCGGTCAAAGAAAAGGGCCTAGATATGAGGAACATGTTCCTAATTGTCCCTTTAAAATAGGATAACGGTTTTTATAAATCATTCCTCCTTGTAACTCATCTCTAGTTTTAGAATTATGAGAAGTCTGAATGTTTTGAATTCCACAAGAAATTCATCTATATATATTATCTCAAGGATATAGAAAGGCATGGAAAAAAGAGGATCCTTCCCACTGTGCAGGAAAACTTTTGTAAATTTTGGGACTAGAATGAATATATTAATGCATAGGCATATTTTGGACTGTTTGTGAAAAGATTCTAACTGACAATGATATGAGTTTTGTTTTCCCCTCATAGTATGTATTTCCTGTAAGTTTGGATTGTTTGTGAAAATATTCTAACTGACAATTATATGAGTCTTGTTTTCCCCTCATAGTATGTATTTCCTGTAAGCATATATTTCATTTACACTTCTTTTTGTCTAAATTGGAGATTTAGAGGCCCATAATTCATTATTTGATGCTCTTGGCTTAGCAACTTAGACTGTGTTTCTTTCTTCTTAACTTATTCATAATTCATCTCTATAATGCTCTGATGTAGTTATGTGTTTCTTTTTCCTCTGATGTCATGCAAAATTTTCAGATATAAACTCAGACTCACTGCTTGATTTAGCCTTTTCCTCTGAATAGTTATCAAGTTTGATAATGTGTTCTATTTATTTCAAACCCCATAGCCCAAATGTCATCTTCTTTTTTCCAGTCATTTTATTAAAAATCCTAAACACAAACCAAATTTAGCCACTGATTTCCATAGTTATATCAAGTGACACGAGAGAGCCCTCTCTGAGTTGAGCAGGCCAGTGCCTCATATCTAAAGCTAGTTGAAAAAGTTACCTCTGTCATTTTTCTATTCATTCGAACAAAATTTATAGAGTGCTAACACCTTCTCAAGTGAATAATACCATAACCCTAAAATATTAGGTTTCCAACCTCCCCCCCTAATTTGAAGGGTTGTATGTGAGTCCAAGAAGAGAATTGAAATCTGGATGTGAACAATTGCTAATGGTTGAATGTGCTCTTTGCATCTGTTAGTTTTGGGATGACCATAAACCAAATGGCTAGAAAAAGTTGACATCTTCTACTAAATGGTGGTTTAAGGAAGACCACAAACTCTGGAACTTGGATCTAAGGCTTAGTTGTTCCCGGAACATTTCCTAATCTAGCAGGAAGTTGATGTCTTGTACTAATTGGAAGTGTTCTCAAATGGTGATTTAAAGATGACTACAAACAATTGTCTAGCAGAAGTTGTAATTCTTATACTAAATGGTGGTTTAGGGAAGTCCACAAACCAAATCATGCTAATGGAATATGGCTCTAAATATGGCTTTCTTGTACTTGCTCAATTGATAGGAATTTGAAACTTGAATCATGTGTCTCAATCATTGATATTATTCCCCCTGTCAAGTGTAAGGTGAGAGGATAAAATATTTCCATTGCAAGATGTTTTAATACTCGAGAATAAATTCTTGGGTATGAATGATATATCTTGTTATTTGTTGATGACCATCACCAAGAAGTGATCCTCCCATACTGATTTTTTACTCTTGCATGTTTCTTACATTTGGAACATCTATTTGAAGGATGATTATTCTTTCTAGAATGCTCACAAAAATGAATATCAAAACATTGATCCTCCATATGGACAACTCGATGACAATGTTGGCATTTAGGAATTTGATCTTGAACTAGAGCATGTGAATATGAATTTTCTTGAAGGAATCCAATACTCCAGAACTAGATTGGTTTTGAATAATCTAGCATGTGAAAGTTCACTTCCATTTTGTATCCAAGACCTGTTATGTGCTTGTTGTTAATGTTTTCTTCCCAAGGTATAATGATGGGATTGGAAAGTGAAAGTGGTACTTGTTTATGACAAACTTCATCTTTATTTGAATCTAATTTTGAAGTGGTGTCACTAATTTTATCATGTGTTTTCTACTGATAAGAATCATTCTCAAATCCAAAAACATAATTGTTCTGAACAAGGACTAGTTCATAATGTTGATTATTTTGTTGTATTTTGTCTTGTTGGAGTTGTGATTCAAGCTAGAGAAATTTGATCTTGTCCTATGAATATTGTAGACATATTATAACATTAGAGAGAGTTTCTTTGTCAATTGTGACTATATTGTCGACAATAGAGACTATTAGAGTATTCAATAACTCTAATAATTCATCAATTCGATCCATTTAAATATTTATACTTCAAAGGGTTTCTTGCAACTCTACCCTTTAACAATTAGACTCAACGAATGCAAACTTAGCAAATGGAGGGTGTCGTATTCTACCGAAAATGCGTCCATTTACAATGTAATTCAACTTGATTTTTAAAAAGCACAAGTAAAATTACAAATACACTATTTACAAGTTACCATTATTCTTGATTATGTATTTGAATTTATTTTCAAGATTGAATGTGCAATTGACACTTTGAGTACATTGGTCTCTTTGATCTTCATCATCGAGCAGGAAACTCTTGTTTGATTAGAGAACTTTAATGATCATGATATGGAACTGTAACACCCTCGAACACCCAGGTCGGAGAATGCTACCTCGTAGAATCACTCTTTCTAAGCTCTTATACCAATTTTTAACATACCCAGCCATGGACTGGGTAGGCTACACTACACAAAAACTCTTTCAGAACTTCATACATTGTAACATA
>JZKD02S1810918.1:517228-539096 GCA_000966675.3 Picea glauca
ATAAAAGTAAAGTCTATACATACAACATATACAGGAAATTGCTCATAAATAGAAGACATGTTTAAATACACAACATGCAAATGAACACACGAATGGTACTTATAATTTTATATATGAACACCAACTACGTGCATACCTTCCACAAAGCTCCCATCCATAGATCATGGTACTCATCACTCTCAACAGTGGGTCACCCCTGAGCTGGGACTAAACTCCACCCAGGTAAAGGGATTCCTAGGCTAGGTTGAGACAATGCACTGCTACACAGTCAATCAGGAATGATTCCCTCCCAAGAGCCAACTTATGCACATAGCCTACAACCTCTCATTCCCCACATGCTTGTACCACCCCAGGAAGTGTGCCCCTTCTCTTCTCGAAAGTCCCTCAACTACCCTAGTTCCCTTCCAAGGCTTCAACAACAGGCTGGATAGGAATTCTCATAGCACTATAGTTGATGTTGGGCTCCCTCCAGGAGAAATCACTTCCCAACAACATCTCTCACCCGGAGAGAGTTTCTCACATGCCTGACAACCTTCTTCTTATTTTCCAACAAACTCTCTCACCTAGAGAGAATTGCTCATAGGCCTGGAAACATTCCTCTTCATTCCATGTGCCTCACAACTTGCCTCTTCGCTCCCGCTCCTAGATAAACAACAACAGTTTCAAGTGGAAAAACACAACAACATTCAGCAAACACACAGGTAAAAGAAACAACCCTGGCCTTCGGGTTTGGAAATAGGCGTTGCTCATAACAGGAAGGTAAAACAAAAGCTTATGTAGGTAGATGTGCGCTATGCCACCCAGGAGGATCATAGGTTTCATCTGATGATAAGAAAACACAGGATATGGCTTCGAATGCGTGCAAGTTTCATACGTCAATAATGGAGGTCATGGATCAGTGCGTGCGTGCATGGGAAGATTGCCAAAAATGGCAAAGAACCACCTCGAATGAACATATTTTCCCACATAAAATTGCATGCTCCAAGATTGACACATGTCTTCATGAAGCTTCATGAGCTCCACATATAATTTGTTCCCTTCCATAGGAACTTAGGATAACATAGGTTATACCCAACCTTAGTCTTAGGAAATATACATAATATTCCCTTAGAGTTAAGCCTTTAATCTTAGCCCCTTTTTCCTATCCTCTCAACCCCTTCCCATTCCCTACCTAGTGGAACTTAGTCCCCCATTCTCTTTTATCGTGGTCGGTCTACATGTATTGATGTATTTATATTAATGATATGAGTATTTACATATGCAAAAATAAGATCATTGTCCTTTATCATCTAGGCTCTCCGACCTAATCATGACATAATCCTCCTAGCTTATAATCACTTGGCTCACCAGCCTATGAAACATGTTACATTTAAATTACAACTGGGGTTCGGTCTTGGGATATTACAATCCCCTCCCCTTATTTTTGTAGAGTCCTCAGTGAAACTTGTTTATACATGTACAATTCAAATTCTTCAAAAATATCCAAGCTTTAGCTATTGGAAGCTTGTTATCCATATGGTGCTCTACCTTCCAGCACCAATTTTGGTATTCATACTATAAATGGAATTGAATTGTTCTATTCCATAGAGTTTTTTCCGACAATAATTTATCTCATTATTCCATTTGGCACACCCTCCTTATGGAAACTACCATGCCATAAGAATCCTTGAGTTGCCTCCTCCTTGTTGCACTCACCTTTCCAGGCTTAGGCATCCGTTCACTGCTACGTAGTCCTTCATCGATCCATATTTCCAAGGATTTCACACACAAGGAGAGCGCTAACCCATTACCAGAACCCCACCAAGGTTCTACAATTATAGGGATTTAGTGTCCTCAACAATAGTTGTTCTTTCCCAACATTTCATCTTTAATCAATATTATCTCATCTGCATCACACACATGCAGTTATCATGAGATAACATAAAATAATTCATTTAGAACTCAAACTTATTTCATAAGTAATTCAACTTTTCCCCAAAATATGAAATTCTATTTCATAAATTTTCATTGTTGTCACAATAATAGAATGCAGTCTTCCTTCTATCTTTTAGCAAGCACCATGTTGAATACCATTTTTTTCTGCAATGCTTCTATCTTTCATTCAACCAAAAAATTGTTACTATTTCCTGTACATCATACTCTCATTGCAATATGTAAAAAAACATTATGAAGTGTTCTTAGAATTGTCTATAACTAACAATTCAATCACAACTACAAAACAATTTATTAGATAGAATGAATTATCATTCTATGCATACACATGTTCATAAATAATATTAGTAAGTTCGTTACTTCTTTTTTTGAACAAAAAATTTTTCCTGTAGTCAATGCTCATGTGACTACTTGACTTGCAACTTTCCTGTTGAAATGTCCTAACAACTCTTGAAATGGTCACAACTCCATGTTTTAGCAACATTTCAGCCGTTAGTATATTTATTTCCATGCAATAATATGTATGCATGCACTCAAAAAACACATTCAACAAATGCATTTAAGTATACAATTCTATCATGTATGAGTGCAACTCTTCCACTTACTAGGCATGAGTGCAACTCTCAATGCATATATATTCAATGCACCAAGTTTGTATTGATTTACAGAATGATCTTTATCTAAGTCATGTATCTCACCATCCATAATTGGAAATCTGGCCAATGTCTTGACACATTCTCCACACACTTCCCATTGTCTTCTCAATTATTTGGATGCCTTCCTTTTTTACCCGAACACTACACCAATAATAAAATTATTTGGTGTTCATTAGTATTAGAAAAAAGGTTGTAGTCCATGTATTATTTAAAGATAGGAAGATTTTGGTATTTGTGTGGTATATAACCTTTCCATATCCAACCATGTCCTGGCCTCATGCATGACTAGTTTTATTGGCATCATTCCTATAACAAGTTCTTATATTTTATTTCTTTGGTTATTACCTCATAACCAAATTAATATGACATGATACTATGCCAGTGTGTGCATTCAAAATCTAAAAATCTTTGATAAATATAACATGCCTCTAGCCTTTACCACATCTAGTGGTATCTCATTCATGTTAATGTACTTAAACAATACCATATCGTGTATTATAAAAATTCAATACGGGAAAATTATTACCTGAATTTCCCTTTGGCAATTATGCAACATAATTTCAAAAGAGAAATACTTACCTGCACAGCTAACATTAAACGAATTTGATATTACCTGATTAGTTGATGACAATAGAAGATTTCATGCCTCTTTTTCGGTCTTATAATCAACATTCCATTTTTTTGTTGCTTCCTTCCATTTGCAACAACATCATCAGCAACACTTTCAAACATGCAAGAATTCTCTCTTTATTATCGTCCAACCAACCATAACATACTTGCTACTACAGTGATTGCAAAAACCTCTACCTCCCTGTAACACTTTTCCTTGTTGATCCCAGAAGTCTTCAATTTCTCCTAGATTCCTGAATTTTCATGTGCTCTCACTATAATCATTGTGCATGATTATTTCTTTCATGAGCACTTACTATCCAAATCACTATTTGTTTCCTTTGTATTTACATCCAAACACTAATATTGATATTAACCTTCAACTTTTATTTATTTTATGGATCTATCTATCCCAACTCATACTTGGATGAATTATAATTACAATCATGTTGTCTTATAGAATTTGGATCTTCAACATCCATTTACTTTTTGGACTAAACTTCTTCATCCCTTTCCTGACTGAATACTTTAGTATTTGAGTTTCTTGCACTCTTCTCTTATCTTTTCCAACTAGCCTCAAACTTGACTTGCATATCCAAACTCTAGCATGTTGCAAGGATGCACATATGCCTCCTTCGCTAACTGCATAGAATTAATTGAAGTAATTATTTATGATTTTACTTTACCATCATAATTTCAAGTGATACTTCCAACCTATGGGAATGTCACTCATGGCTCTATGCCACTTAAGAGGGATTTTTATTAGGCACCATCTCTTTTTGCATTCAAAACCATTCATAGAACCATTTTCTTCTTCATGGTTCCTTATTGATTCTCTATAAAGATTCATTTCTTTTTGAAGTCCTTCTTGGCTTTGACATCTCCATGCTATTGTGGAAATATCTTCAATACTTTTGGAATGCATCAACAATCCTCTACTTTTCTTGTTGTCCCTCTTGGAGTGTTGTCATGCATTCATATTAGCTTGATATCTACCTCAAGATCTCTTCTTCCATTATCTTAGGATGTTCAAGGACTTGAATCCATCCATGAATATTTCCTTGTCTACTTTGCATACTTGCAACCACATATTATGTTGATATTAACTTTCAACATTCCATTATTACTTGGATTCCTCTTATCCATCTCCTATGTGACCCAATTATATTTCTAGTCATGTTCTTTGAGTAACCTTCGTCATCTAACACCAGTTTATTTCTTGAGGAAATTTATTTAACATTTCCTTATGTGATCATATCAACACTTGGATTTTCTTGATGATTGTTACTTCTCCTATCTTCACCCATCCAATTTTTCAACCTGACATGCATATTCAACTTTTTTCATGACAAAATAGATGCACTTCATACCATGCTTCCACTGCACACTCTGATAGCAATAATGGAGGTGCTATCTCCAAACTGTAGGACTGGTCTTTGTAGATGTTTCCACTTTCTCCATGCATACACTCTGTCTTTCTTTATCAGAAAAAAATAGTATCCTGATATATATCAATCTATATAGAACAGGTCTTCCCCAAACCAGAATTTCATTCAGGTTTTCCATGTTGCTTATTGAACCCAACCTTTGTTCCCATAACTTCTTAAAGATTTCAAATGAAAAATGAAGAACTATCTATGTCCTTATTTCTTTGATATATAGACATCTCTAGCACTTATTCTATTTTAAATGTAACCATTACATCCAAAAACAGGGATATGACAATTCTTGTTAACTAGAACCATAATATATCATTTTGGTAACATATGCACAATTTAAAATTTATGGTCTCCAACAATATTCTTTATGACTTCTTGTGACATATGCTACTCAATCCTCAATTATGATGGAATACCTGGGATGCACTTTCAAATACCTTTCCTTTGACTGTGTCCTTGCTCAATTATGAGTTATGAGCAGAAAGTTATGGACAATTGCAAATTGTCTTTTCAATGACGCAATCCTTGTGAAGTTATTCTCCTTTCTCATAGCCAAAATAGCCCTTGTACCTTTGTTGGATCCACTCATAAGGTTCACAGACCTTATTTACCATTTTTTATGTAGGTCCGGACAATAAAAACCTCACGAGCTTCCTTCCTAAGCCCTTTTTTTGTTTATTTAACACAATTTTAGGGCACTAGCCCCTTTTTCTTCAGCCCCCAACCCCATTTGATCGCAGGATGTAACCAAGCGTGAGAATATAGGCACTTATCTGGAGCTTAGGGAACTTTGAGGCTCCAAAACTTCAGAGTTTCCCTCAACTTCCACATTGACTTCTCTCGAACATCGAACTGGTGAACTCTCGGACTGCCTCTCCGGATCTTCGCACTTCGAATACTCGAAGGATGCACTGATTGACGATCCTCATTATCTGTTTATATCTAAGGTCAATAGGGGCTATGAAACTATGCACTTCGAGAGTTTTGAGGCTCCATCTTGCACTACCTCCCAAATTTCTGAATTGGCGATTTTCAAACAACAAATCAATGGACCGCGCCTTCTCGTTAACCAACAACCACGATCAACTCTGGGAATCCGAGCTTTGAAAGTTTTGGATTGTCCACACTCTCAATACTTCTAGACTGCCAAGTCTCTGTACTGCATAATTTTCTACCATGTATCTTCTCTCGATCAATGGCTAGGATTTTCTCTACAACTCTGGGCTTCAGGGCTTTCCAAAGAACCTCTCCACAGATCTCCCAAAGCGTCAAATTACCAAAGATATTCTCCTCCTCCATGTATCATCTCTCGATCAATGGTCAGGATTAAATCTGGCCTTCGAGATTTCTCAACTCAAAGAAACTTGCAACTCAATTCCTTTGGAGTACCAAGTCTCTGGACCTTGGGATTTGGCACCATGTGTCCACTGTAATCAATGGTTGAGATGGACTCCTGCCTTCAGGAGTCCTCGACCCTAACTGTTTATGCCTTGAATCCTATGGAATTCCAAGTATCCAAACTACGGTATCTGCTTCCACGTTTCCTCTCTTGATCAACAGTGAGGATTTACTCCACTCTTCGGAGCTTTAGGGGTTTTACCTTCATCACACTCCATTCCTTCTGCATGTCGAATTGGAAAAATCTTGGAGTATTCATCTGTAACTTAGCACCAAGGGGTGCTACTTGGAAAAATATAAGGAACAAACACATGGCCCTATCTTAAGGGTGACACGTGTCATATACTAACTTGCATGATCGTTCTTTGAAAAAAATGGAACATGGTGACACGTGGTAAACATCAAGTATGTCCATGCCACTGTAGGTGATGTCAACAGGCCACATCACTCTAATGCTTCTTGACTTTAGAACTTCGGACTTTGGCAGATTTTCACAACTTCTTCTAACATTTCCTCCAAACATCTAATTTATGAACTCGGTGGTTTCCTTAGCTCTGTTGTCATTCAATTATGGTGGTAACACATGGCCCCACCGACGAGAAAAACATGTCAGGTCCCAATTTCTACTAAGGGCATGTCAAAGGTACAAAATAAAGTGACACATGGTATGCCTAGAGTAGGTCCATGTCACCCTAGGTGACACCATCGTGCCACATCACATTGGCACTTCAGAACTTTGGCACTTTAGGCTTCAAAAGTTTTTACATCCACAAACTTGTTAACATCCCGAATGTTGAGCTGTCAAATAATTGTTTCTCGGAGATTTGGGACTTAGGGGCTCCTGGATTCATAGATTTCCTCAACATATAACTTTATAACACTTGAACGTCGAATTCCTGAACCTCTTAACCTTTTTGGGGTCCACGTGGTACAACTCTCATCATATAAAATGGTGAAGCATGGCCCCCACATGTCGGACTGATATTGGTCCAACAAGGTCATCAAAAATACAATTCTAACTGACACGTATCTTTGATACCATTTTGTAACACCCCTGGCCACCCAGATCAAGGCTTGATACTTCGTAGAACCACTCTTTGTAATATTTGATACCAATTTGTAACATACCCAACCATGGATCGGTCGAGCTACGCCACACTTAAAATCTTGCGGAACTTCATACATTGTAACATACCTGACCTTACAAGTCAGTCATGCAAACTCCATAAAAAAAACAATATCATCCGTATATATATAAAACATCAAACATAAAACATATTCTACTAATACACAGATTAATGCAGAAATAACAATAAATTATATACATACAACGTATACAAGCAATTGTTCATAAATAGAAGACATGTTCAAATACATATCATGCAAATGAACACATAAATGGTACTTATATTTTTATATATGACCACCAAATGTGTCAAAACCTTCCATGAACCTCCCATCCATAGACCACATTGCTCATCACTCTCAGCAGTGGGTCACCCCAGAATTGGGACTAAACTCCACCCGAGTAAAGGGATTCCTAGGATAGGCTGACACAATGTGCTGCTACACAGTCAATCATGAAGGATTCCCTCCCATGAGCCAACTTATGCACACAACCTATGACCTCTCATTCCCCACATGCATGTCCCACCCCAAGAAGTGTGCCCCTTTTTCTACTCAACAGTCCCTCAGCCACCCCACTTCCCTTCTAGGGCTTCAACAACAGGCCATACATGAATTCTCAAAGAACTATAGTTGTTGTTGGGCTCCCTCCAGGAGAAATCACTTCCCAACAACCTATCTCACCTGGAGAGGGTTTCTCACAAGCCTACCAACCTGCTTCTTCTTTTCCGACAAAATCTCTCACCCAGAGAGAGTTTCTCACAAGCCTAACAACCTTCCTCTTCATTCCACATGTTTGACAACCCGCCTCTTTGCTTCTGCTCCCAAATAACCAACAATAGGCTCAGGCGAAAAAAACAACAACATTCAGCTAACGCACAGGTAAAAGAAGCAACCTCGGCCTTCGGGTTTGGAAATAGGCACTGCTCATAAAAGGAAGGTACAACACAAGCTTATGTAGAAACATGTGCTCTTTTCCACCCAAGAGGATCATAGGTTTCATCTGATGATAAGAAAACATGAGATATGACTCTGAATGCATGCAGGTTTCATAGGTGAACAATGGAGGTCATGGATCAGTGTGTGAGTGCGTGCGGGCATGGGAATCCTGGAAGGAATGGCAGAGAACCCCCCCGAATGAACAAACTTTCCCACATAAAATTGCATGCGCCAAGATTGACACATGTCTTCATGAAGTTGCATGAGCTCCACATATAATTAGTACCCTTCCCACATGAACTTAGGATAACATAGGTTATACCCAACCTTAGTCTTTTAGGAAGTATACACAATATTCCCTTAGAGTTAAGCCTTCAATATTATCCCCTTTTTTCTAACCTCTTAGCCCCTTCCCTTTCCCTACCTAGTGGAGCTTAGTCCCCCATTCTCTTTTATCGTGGTCGGTATACACACAATGATGTATTTATATTAATGATATGAGTATTTGCATATACAAAAATATGCTCATTGGCCTTTAGCATCTAGGCGCTCCGGCCTAATCATCACATACACCTCCTAGATTATAATCACTTGGCTCACCAACCTATGAAACATGTTACATTTACAATTACAATTGGGGCTCGTTCATGTGATATTACATGAACTAGGTTCAAGTTTGATAAATACACCACCCCCTCTCACATGTAGACTACAAAAGAGCATTTTGGGCATAGATCACCAGATGCCTCCAAAGATGTATAGCTACAATCTCCATGCATGATGAATACTTATTCTCAACCAGGGAAGCTTGTTTCACTCGACTCATTCTCAAAATCACCATTTAAAACTAAAATTAGCTCATTTTTCAAAGCCCAAAACCCTCATTTAACACCAATATAGGGGAATATATTTGAAACTGTTAAGGCTATTTCCAAAGCATATCTTATATGATTTAATCATCTTGTGAGATGCAAGAGTTATACATTGTGATCTAAAACCTTAAAATATACTTCTAATGACGAGGCTGCAATCAATAGAAATCAAAATGAATGATTTTAGGTCAACCTATATGGATAAACGAACAATTTTCTCTTATATACAGAGTCATTTATGAGGTTCTTCTTAGGTATCCATATACGACTGCCATTGATGTGTTCCTTTGGTTGTATTGTTGCGGAGCTATTCTTAGGATTACCCCTCTTTCTGAGAGCCTCGGAATATGACCTAATTAAAAGAATGATAGAGATACATAAAGATCACCCACCAGATCATATATTGAGGTCCACAAAGAATACAAGTAAATATTGTAAGCATGTAGGTGTTTCTTCATGATTGGATGAAAATTAAACTAGAGAGGGAGAATAGTTGGTATAACACTTTCTTACTGAAATGGAATATGAAGCAAGAGAAATCAAGAAGCCTATAACAAGCAAATTTGGCTCACTGGAATCAATTTAATCCCATCATTTACAATCTACCCACACATTGGTTCATCTTCCATTCAATGGTTCATCTCCCACCTGTTGGTTCATCTCTTACAAATCATCATTTTTATTTTTCAATAAGCTTAGCCATGTAGAAAATCATTGATGAACATGGAGTTCACTAAAACAAAATGCGAGAATTTGAGGAGAGGTGGTGTGATAGTCAAGGAAGCCTCAAATAATATAATGCAAAAAAGTAAATGAGACAAGAGAGTGTAATCAAATGTGAGAGAACCATTTCCTATGCTCTCTCCCATCAACATAGAGGAGAAATTCGAAAAAAAAAACATGAATTATGCCAAAATCGAGCCACACAAAAATAGCTAGGGTTGGAGCTAGTTAGAATGTTGGATAGTTGCAAAGCCTTGGGAGAAGAGACTCATGGGAAAATCCTAAGTGAATTCTTATGAAATTCAATCTCTTAAAATCTATGATGATGTTGGAGAGAATCCGAGGAAATCTAATGAACCATGCAGATTTAATGTTCGTAGAAACAATGATATTGTTCATGTTGCTATAAATTGTGGGATCATTGAGGAGTGAGAGTTAAGAAGGATGGATGTTGATCTCCCTTCATATTGATAATTTTTATCTCTCTTTGTACTAATAATGGTCTCTCTTCATACTTCTTTCCAAATGCTTATTGTGATCTTCAACTTACTTGGAACTCCAAATGAAGAAGTTTGGCCAGGAGTTTCACAACTTAGTTATTGGCATCCTCAGACTTAAGCATTTTACTGCTAAGATGGACATATTTTCTACAGTATTCTCAATATTAGAACAAGTTCGCAAGTGGAGATGGAAAAGCATCATGCTTTTCCTATTCTTTTTTATTTTTCAACTGGCCATTCATTACATCATTAAAAAAAGGCCGCAACTATTCTAGATCTTTGTTGCTACTTGATGCATCCCCCGTACTCCCCCGTAGGGCTACACGACCTCCCAGTCAAGTATATATGATTCTTGAGTCAAATGAACCTCTAAAACCTTAATGGTCTCCTTATGTATCTAAACATGGTCCCTTTCTACTTCTTGGTGCAGGAGTAATAGCACGTGCAACCTTCCCTCTCACTCTCCTGCGAAATATCAGAGTATTGGGCGTTAGCTTCCTTTTCTGATAAGCCCCCTCTTGATGTGACCTTGGGTGATGATATCTTGTGACCACATGATTACAGGCATGGCCAAAAGAGGTTTGGGATCAAACTACTTTTCAACTCGCAATTCTCTTTAACCTTCCACGTGCCAAAACTACGGTCTGGATTACGGCCCACCCTCAACGTTTTAAAGTTCATGCAACTACTGTCCCCGTAATGCTACAGGACCTTCGATCTCCTGATATTGACATTGTTGTCTGAACTGATGGTTCAAATCTGCACTTTTCAAATCCACGGACCATATCTGCCCCTCCTAAATCAACAGATGTGATCTCCTTTATGATTTCGGACTTTGTACCTTTCAAGTCTCAAACCCTGCTTTCCTCCATACGTCAATCTTCTGGAGTTGACGATATGTGGACACCCATCCTCCTAAATTAACGACCCTACTTCTACTTCAGATGTTTTATCTTTCAACTAGATCAACGGTCTTGTGACCCTCTTCGCGAGCAATGGTCGAGATCTCCTTCGGGTCTTCAAACTTATGAGATCTCAAATCTCAAACTTCACCCTTTTTCCCAATGGATTTTATTCGAAGGCTATAATCCACTGATGCATGTCCACTTGATCTGATGATCGAGGATTACTTTGGGTCTTTACCTGAAGGGCATGGATCTATGCTACGTCTCTCTTAGATTTGATGGATATGAATTACTTTGGGACTTTACCCAAAGTTCACAGATTTACGCCAAGTCTCCTCTAGATATGGCAGTCCAGATTTACTTCCGGTCTTTGGGATTCAATAGTATCAGTTCTCAACCAAAACCCCACTACAATTTACCCAAAGCTTGCGATCTGTTGACAAGTGTCCCCTTGCAGATCGATGGCTCTAGGCTCTTCAGCTACTCGCGCTTCGGGTGTTTCAACATTTCACCTTTTCCTTCCTCTAGATCACACAACCCACTGACACGTATCCTTCCAGATCTAATAGTTCATATTCGCTTCGTTCCTTCATCTCTTCATGCTTCAGGAGTCTCAAATCTCAACTAAAAAACTCTCAAATAGATTTCCCGAAGTTGTTGATCTGTTGACATGTATCTCCTGGCGATCAATGGTCAGGATCCTACTTTGGGTGTTTCACCTCCTCTTCGTCCACAAACTTCCAAAACTATGGATCTTGCGCCACTTGTCTTCCACGACGATGGATGGTCCCAAACTACTTCGGGACATCAAAACTTTGGTAAGTTCTCTATCCTTCATGTGAAAAGCGCTAAGGCTCATGCACCTTGCTCTGATCAGACAGTTGTTGATCCTTTGCACTATGATCCAATGACCATTGTCGCTCCTCCTCCCGAGGTTCTGATTTCTTCCAACTTAGAAGATTTATCAGTCTTCAAGGGTTTCGAACTTTTCTCCTCCTACAAGTCTGAATCTTGGATCTCGCCAACACTTATGAAATTTTTATCCCTTATGAGATTTATCCTTAAAGTATTTCGATTTCCCATGCACTCCTTGCGCTTGAGGATTTTGATAACTCAGTTTCAAAGGATTTCTTGAAAACAAATTCTTCTCGCCCTCTTGGCATTCCTCTGTTTTGGTTCTTCGACGCTTGGTTTCTTCTTGACGATGTGCACTCCTTGTACCTAGTCTAAGTTTCCTCTGCTCTCTCTCTAAACTCTTTTTGAGTCAATCTGAGACTCATTCGACCCACTCTTTGCATTCAATATGCACAGCTTGCATACAAGTTTAAGAAGAGGAGAAATTGAAACTTATCCAGTTTCATCACGAACTCATATGATCAACTTCTCGAACAATCATACATGAACGAAAATGAACTAAATCACATACACAGAATGCAACATTCGTTCAATCACACATTAAAATGAACACAGTCCAAGATTTTGGACAATTATGTTTGTTCTATTCATTCATGAAACAAATTACATAATATTGTAGTTCTCCATTGTGTCTTTCTTCTACCCTATTCTGCTCTAATGATCCCTATCTCATTAATAATTTTACAATGCAACAAAAAACTATCTAAGGACTGGCTCCACGAGCTCTCGTCGTCCTGTCTGCAACCTATGCTATCAAACTCTTAGTGGTTGCCTACTTTGTCCTATTACAATAACTACCAGTTATTTCCAGATAAGAGTCAACACTCTATATCTACAACCCCTTATAGTCCTTCACGAATTTACAAACACAACATATTTAAAAATGTTGTTTTCAAAAATATCTCAACAACTCGATTTACTACTGAGTTAATTGTTGATTTGAAACTTGGTCATGCTGAGATGTTGTTTCTTTGCCTCCATGCTTGCATCTTTGACGTTGGAAGTGATGCTCTTGCATCATACTCCTCTGGTTAAAATTTTCATGGAATCCTTTCCATGAGCTCTTGAATTTTTTTTTCATGCTTCAAAATATCAGGTTCTGTGACCCAAATTGAATCTTCCACTGGATGATCTTTCCACTTCACTAAGTATTCAGGATATGTCTTCCTCCTGGTCTTCTTTCCATCTCTTTGTTCAATGATTTTCTCCATCTGAGGTTTTTCTGTTGTGGGAAATTGTTATTCCCACTAAAGTTCTTTATGATCATCTGATTCTCCTTCCTCATCTCTCCTGTAAGGATACAAGTCTGCAACATTGAATATCGGTGATATCCCAACATTGTCTGGCAACTCAATTTCATAAGAATTGGCTATGAATTTCCTAAGAATCATGCATGGTCCTATCTTCTTCATATTCAACTTGTTATATGTTCCCCTTGAATTTTTTTTTTCTCAAATGAGCTAAAACTTCATCTCCAACTTCGAATTGGACTTCTCTCCTCTTTTGATCAACTCTGCTCTTATATTTCAGGTTGTTGTCTTGTAGCTTCTCTTTGACTCTGTTATGGAGTTTCTACATTTCTATTGCAAAATCCTCTGCTCCAGCACTTCTAAATTCATCTTTATTCATATCTCTCAACTCTGTAATCCCTCTTGGTTGTATACCATACACAATTTCAAATGGACTTTTTCTTGTGGTCCTGTTCACTAAATTTTTAAATGAAAATTCTTCTTGTGCCATAATCTAATCCCATTGACAACCTTGCTCAGTGACTAAACTTCTTAATAAGTTTCCCAGACTCATGTTTATTACTTCAGTCTGTCCATCTATTTGAGGGTGATATGATGAACTAAAGGACAATTTTGTGATGCAGGAACATCGCCAACAAGTGCACGTGGAGGACAGTTGGATACGCAACAACGCGCATTTTGAAGAGGTTTTGAAATTTAAAAGATGAAACATTAATGTAATAGTTGGGAGGATGTAATTGTTCTTAAATGTTTTGGGGGATTGTAATGCATATCTTGAGCGTTGCTCTCATTTGTCAGTTGGAGGAATTTAATGTAATAAATGTAAAGTAATTGTAGTCTTTAATTTCGATTAGATAGCTTAGAGTTGTAGGAGGGAAAACTTAAGGAAAATCCCTCGTAGTTGTATTGGAGGATCATGATTCATTCTCATTGTAATTAAGTTGTAGAGAAAGAGAGCAGAGAAGAAAAGAGGTTGTAGGAGTTGAATGAGCAAATAATTGTTGCTATAGAAAACCCATGTACATATGCACTTGGATTAATATAAGAATGATTTGATCTAACTTCATGGTGTTTTATGAATTATGTTTACATCTATTGAATGGTATGTTTACATTTTAATTTTAGTCTACGTTACGCATTTGTTTCAATGCTTTATGTGTATGATTTCATGTTGAATGTATGAAGTCTTTGAGAGGGAGAGTATGAGTTTCAATTGTTTCTCTTCCTGAGAATTTCTGCAAGGAGTGTAGTGAAAATCCATAAGGAGTGTGTCGACAAGTTCTGAGTTATATCTCATAAATATCAGGAGAGATACCATTGATCTCATAACAAAAGTGCAAGTGTAGCATAGAGATATGCAAGGTGTGCGCAGGCCAGGTCAAGTCTTAGACTTTTCCAACCCAAGTGAGTGGTTGAAGAACTTTTGTCGCAAGGAGTGCGCAGAACTAGGAGATCTCAGATAATTGGGTACAGTGTGAAGGTTGCGAGGAGTGCATGAAAGATTCCTTAGAATCCTTGAGTTTACATATAGAATCAAGCTCAGGAAGGATAGATACTCAGAAATTTCAAAGGAATAACGAGGGTCAAATTCACCTCGCAGAAACCAAGCTTAGGAGGAAAGACGCCAAGTTATTTGGTGAGGAGTCTTTGAGAACCTGAATGGACAGTTGAAATTCTCGAAGGGAGAAGCATCGATTTTCTGTGGACTGTTGGATCTAGTAGATCAGTGGAGAGGATAATACTAAGTGTCTTTCAACACTCACAATCTTAGGAGAGATAACAGCCGTTAGATCTCGACGAGTGTGATTCGTCGATTGGGCGCTCTGAAATATCAACATTTCACGGGAATCGCGAGAGGTGAAATCTCGATTGGAGAAGGAAGGATCTGGAGCACTGGATCATGGGGAATCAGGACCGTCAATCTGACAAAGCAGTCATCGTGATTTCAAATTTCGGGAGAAGGGAAGAGGGCCACTTCACAAATCCCCGATACACGAAATCTCGACACGATCTGTACCGTCAGATTGTGGGGGAATCATGACCATTGATTTATGGCAAGGAATTTCACGGTCTCGAACTTCGACATAGAGGAGAAGAGTTATATCACAAATCCTCAATACGTGAAATCCCAGCGCTATCTGGACAGTCAGATCGTGGAGGAATCAGGACCATTGATCTGAGGCAAGGAAATATCGACATTTTGGATATCAGGAAAAGGGGGCAGAGCCACTTTACAAAGTCCCTACATGCGAAATCCTGATGCGCTCAAGGGTTGGGCCCCAGGTCACAGTTGAGGGTCACATTAGGAGGATTTAAGGGAGGAGCTAAGGACCGTTATCCCATTTCGGGATTTCAGAAATGAAAGGAGTCGAGGTGTCTCTCAATGGAAGTCTCGATATCATGAAACTCGACACACCTTTTTGGGTTAAGGTTGTGGTCATGCCAGTGGTCGTGTGGAGTGGAGGCTCGCATATAAGTGAATATTCATGCAGGCAGAGCTTAGAAAAAGGACCTATGGTCTTTACGTGTTGAAGGTTCCAATAGGAACCGAGGAGCCATTTTGGCTCAGTAATTTGAAAATCAAAACACTGGGAGGTTAGTGGACCCTACTGAGGTTGGGGGGGGGTGCTGTGCCAGGTGGTATCAGAGCTTACAAATTTTGTTTCCTATAGAGGGAGGACATAGTACAATTGTGATTGAATTATGCGTGGATAGATTGAAACAATGCCGCCAATAAGACGTCAAGAAAGACCAATGCTCGATTCAGTCATGGAAAGGGAAATGAGATAACTTCGTTCTCAGTTAGATGCTATGACGACAACACAGAGGAAAACACCTGATACCAGAGATGTCAGTGAGGCCGACAATGAAAATGAAGGAGGACCCGAAGAACAAGTTATAGCTGAAGATGTTGTGGAGGAACGTCTATTCAAAGTTGTTGCAAGAATAGGTTCTAGAGAAAAGTTGGACATCCCGATGTAGGAAGGAAACTTGGATGTTGAGGAGATGCTAGATTGGTTTATAGCTTTGGAAAAATACTTCGACTATGAATATATCGAAGAAGATAAGAAAGTAAAGCACGCAGTCACTGGACTGAAAGGGCATGCAACACTGTGGTTGGATGAACTGTAGGCTGACAAGTGTTGCAAAGGAAAAAAAAAAGAATAAAAGCTGGGATAGGATGGTAGCAAAGATGAAATCCAAGTTTATACCCAAACATTACCAAATTAATATGTTTCGAAGAATGCATAATTTGAGATAGAAAGGGATGACAATGAAGGAATACACTGAGGAGTTTTACAAACTTAATATTAGAGTAGGTCATCATGAGAGTGATGATGTAAAGTTCCCCAGTTACATGAATGGCCTGAGATATGAGATTTAGGATGAGATGAGTGTGGTGACCATTAGAAATGTAGAAGATGCTTATCAGATTGCTTTGAAGGAAAAAGAGAAATTGGCATGAAAGCAAGGTCAGAGGGGCAGTGGTAGAAGTCATAGCAGAGGCAAATCAATTGCCTAGGATAGAGTACAAAATCCTAAGGATGAATAAAAAAATCCTCATAATAACCAAGAAAGGGAGAAAGATCACAAGGAAGACAATATGATGATAGGAACACTTTCCCTCGAGAAAGAGGAAGAGGAATTGGCAGAGGAGGTGAAGTAATGTATTTTGTCCATGGAAAGATAGGACACAAATCTTGGGAATGTCCCGATAGAAAAAGAGATGGAGAAGGTGAAGCTCACATTTCATAAGCGTAAAGGAGAAATGTTGAGGCAGAAGATGTAGAAGGTGGAATATTCTTAATGATGAGGAAAATTCTCTTGAAGCTAGAGAAAGAGATGGAGAATCCAATCCAGAGGAACAATTTTTTCAAAACTGCTTGCAAGACCAAGGATAGGGTATGCAGGTTAATTGTTGACAGTGGAAGCACAGATAATATAGTATCCACAAAGATGGTGGAAAAGATGGAATTGGAGACAGTTGCACATCCAAGCCCATACAAATTCATGGTTGCAAAAAGGACATCAGGTAACAGTGACTAAACAGTGTTTGGTTGAATTTAAGATAGGGAGATATAGAGATGAGATATTATGTGATGTTATTCCCATGGATGTGTGTCATATTTTTTTGGGGAGGCCTTGGAAATATGACAGAAATGTTATTCATGATGGAAGAAAGAATACATACACCTTGGAGAACAATGGTAGGACACATATGTTGCTACCAATTGAAGACAATAAGGTGAAAGAAGAAACAAGCAACACTATACTTCTCATGAGTGGGAAGGAACTTCTAGATGAAGTCAAGAAGGATGAAGAAATGCAGTTTGTTGTGGTGAGAAAACCTAGAGTCATTTTGACCAGTACTTCAATAGATGATCTACCTGAGGAGATTCATGAACTACTAGAGAATTTCACTGATATAGTGGTGGACGATTTACCTTGTTTGTTGTCACCCATCAAGAGTATAATCCATAACATTGACCTTATACCATAAGAAAGTTTGTCAAACAAAGAAGCGTACAGACTAACGTCATTGGAGAATGAAGAAGTCAAGAAGAAAGTCCAAGATTTGATGGACAAAGGGTTGATTAGAGAAAGCTTGAGTCCATGCACTGTACCTACAATGTTTAGTCCAAATAAATATGGTGGATGGAGAATATGTACAGACTCAAGGGCTATAAACAAAATCACCATCAGGTATATATTTCCTTTACCTAGGATGCATGACTTGATGGATTGCTTGAGTGGAGCAAAGTGTTTTTCAAAAATTGATTTAAAGAGTGGATATCATCAAATTAGAATGAGGGAAGGTGATAAATGGAAAGACAACATTCAAGACGAATGAAGGATTGTATGAATGGCTTGTCATGCCATTTGTCTTGACGAATGTGCCAAGTACTTTTATGAGGTTGATGAATGAAGTATTGAAGGATTTCATTGGGACATAGTTAAGAAGAGACATGCAATTTTAATGGAATTTGTGCACCAATGATGGACATAGTTAAGAAGAGACATAAATATTTTCATTGGATAGAGGAAGCAAAGAAAAGTTTCAAGTTGTTAAAGGAGAAGATAACTGGACAACCAGTTATGGTTCTGCCAGATTTCAATAAAACATTTCAAGTGAGATGTGACGCAAGTCGATTTTCAATTGGAGTAGTCTTAAGTCAAGACAATAGACTAGTTGCATAGTTCAATGAGAAGCTGAATGAGACCAAGATGAGGTATTCCACGTATGATAAGGATTTTTATGCAGTCATACAAGCCTTGAAGAAACAGAGGCACTACCTAGTTCCGAAAAAGTTCATTTTGTATAGTGACAACCAAGCCTTATAGTTTATAACCAAACAAGAGAAATTGAACCAGAAACAGGAAAAATGGGTTGAATTTATGCAGAACTTTAATTTTGTTATAAAGCACATTTTTGGGAATGCTAACAAGGTTGTTGATGCATTGAGCAGGAAATGTTTGATTCTACAGGAGTTTCGTGTGAAGACCTTAGGTTTTGATAGCCTTAAGGAAATGTACAAAGATGATTCAGATTTTAAGGATGCTTATGAAGCATGTGAGAATCTTGTTCTAAGAGACAGAAGCCAATGGATTGAATATTTAATTCAGGATGGAATACTATTCAAAGGAAATCAGTTGTGTATCCCGAAGAGTTCCATGAGAGAAAACCTTTTGAAGGAAAAGCATATTGGAGGATAGGCTGGACATTTCGGCCATGATAAAACATCTGTGCAACTAAACAATTTGTATTACTGGCCAAGGATGAGGATGGATGTCAAGAAGTTTGTGAACAAATGTAGAATTTTCCAGCACGCAAAGGGGAAAATACATAATACTGGGTTATATCAACCATTGCCAATACCAGAGAGGTCGTGGGATGTGGTAAGCATGGATTTTGTGTTAGGACTACCAAGGACACAGAGAGGTTGTGATTCCATATTCGTGGTAGTCGAAAGATTCTCAAAAATGGCACATTTCATTCCATGTCAGAAAACCAATGATGCAGCACACATTGTAAATATGTTTTTCAAAGAAGTTGTTCGACTTCATGGTTTACCCATAAGTATTGTTTCAAACAGAGATACCAAATTTGTTGGTCATTTCTGGAGGACAGTATGGAAAAAGATGGGAACAAATATATATTTTATCTAAGAATATAACCCTCAAACGGATGGACAAACTCAGGTAGTAAATCGAAGTTTGGGGGACTTATTGAGGAGTTTAGTATCTCAACATCATAGTAAGTCGGATCAAATTATGCCGCAAGCGGAATTTTCATATAATAATTCACCTAATAGGAGCACATGACAAAGCCCATTCTAGATAATGTATGGAATGCATCTGAGGGGAGTATCTAAGTTAAGAGCCTTAGAGAAGAATGAATTCAGGAGTGCTGGAGTGGAAGATTTTGCAGCAAAGATGCAGGAGCTCCACAGTAAGATTAAAGAGCGGTTACATAATTCCAACCAAGAATACAAGCGTAGAGAAGATAAGCAAAGGAGAGAGATTATGATCGAAGTGGGAGATTTAGTTTTAGCACACCTCATAAAGGAAAGATTCCCAAGGGGAATGTATAATAAGATGAAGATGAAAAAGATAGGGCCGTGTAAGATTTTACAAAAATTTGAGGCAAATGCTTATGAGATAGGATTGTCATATGGTGTGGGAATATCGCCCATATTCAACGTAGAAGATCTATATCCATATAGAGAAGAAGAGGTAAGAGAAGAAGAGAACCAAGAAGAGTTTCAATGGGTCAAAAATATGCTTGTTGTTGAAAATCTGCAGATGGAAAAGATCATTGATCAGAGAGTTAGCAGGAAGACCCAGAGGAAGACATATCTTGAATATTTGGTAAAGTGGAAAGGACACTCAATGATGTCAGTTGGGAAAGTGAAGTAGATATCAAGAAACAAGGACAGATGATGCAGGAGCTCATGGGAAGGAGTCCATGATTTTTTCAGCAAGAGGAGTATGATGTAGGAGCATCGCCAATAAGAGCACGTGGAGGACAACTGGATACACACCAGCACAAATTTTGAAGATGTTTTGAAATTTAAAAGATGAAACACTAATGTAATAGATCGAAGGATGTAATTGTTCTTAAATGTTTTGGGGGATTATAATGCATATCTTGAGCGTTTCTATCATCTGTCGGTTGGAGGCATTTAATGTAATAAATGAAAAGTAGTTGTAGTATTTAATTTTGATTAGATAGCTTAGAGTTTTAGGAGGGAAAACTTAAGGAGACTCCCTTGTATTTGTATTGAAGGATCATCATTCATTCTCATTGTAATTAAGCTGTAGATAAAGAGAGCGGAGAAGAACAGAGGTTGTAAGATTTGTATGAGCAGATAGTTGTTTCTATAGAAAACCCATGTACAGATACACTTGGATTAATATAAGAATGCTTTGATCCAACTTCATGGTGTTTTATGAATTGTGTTTACATCTATTGAATGGTATGTTTACAGTTTAATTTCAGTCTTCGTTACACATTTGTTTCAATGCTTTATGTGTATGATTTCATGTTGAATGTATGAAGTCTGTGAGAGGGAGAGTATGAGTTTCAAGTGTTTCTCTTCCTTATAATTCCTGCAAGGAGTGCAGTGAAAATCCGCAAGGAGTGCGTCGACAGGTTCTCAGTTTTATCTCATAAAGCTCAAGAGAGATACCATTGATCTCATAAAGAAAGTGAAAGTGTAGCACAGAGTCGTGAAAGGTGTGCGTAGGCCAGGTTGAGTCTTAGACTTTTCCAACCCAAGTGAGTGGTTGAAGAACTTTTGTCGCAAGAACTACTACATATGGGCGGATTATTCCACAAAAATTTTCCACGCTTCCACTAGTTTCATAATTTTTTTAAACAGGGCGGGATTTTCGTCGCTATTGCCATGAAAGTTCATCGTAATATCGATGAAAATCTTAATTTAACCTAGTCGGGATTTTCGTCGCTATAGCGACAAAATTTTGTGGCAATAGCGATGAAAATTTTGTCTATCCCATTGGTCGGTGTTAACAGCTAGTTGACTATTTTATCTATATATACGTGACTTCAAGAGACTTTGCGACACAATTGCTATAATTGCAACACTGTTCTCGGATTTTGTTTGAGCTGTTTATTTTTTCCGTTACCCACCAATTGAACAAATCCAATTCTCGATCTACATAGCTCAGATTTTGAACTTGCAAGGTTAGTATGTTATTTTTTATTGATGTACTCATTTAACTTGTAATTTTTTTTCAAATGTCCAAATTGCATTTAGCTTATTTTTTCCTTGATAATATATGTATATAATATGTGTAGTTATATCATATTTCATGTCTTTGGTTTTTGGATATAGTTAGTATATTCTATGAAAAAGGGTATGCGGATTCCATAATATTCTAGGTTTATGGAATCCACATACCCTTTTCCATTCAATTGTAGTTATAATCTCTCTCTCTCTTTTCATTGATAAAGATATGGAATTGTTGTTGAAACTCAACCCTAATCAGTGAAATGATAGTAATTGATTGCTATATTCCCTACTTTAGCAGGGACTAATAAGATACATAAACACTAACCCTAAACTTATGTTAGGTGTATATG
>JZKD02S1810918.1:573242-588731 GCA_000966675.3 Picea glauca
ATATTCTTCAAGTACATAAGAGTTTAACTTTAGAGCTATGGTCAAATAAAAACATCAAAGGTCTTAAAGGAAATTGACCATATGTTTTTATATATATTTATCATACTTGATTACCAAATCAAAATGTTGCAGGATACCATTCACATGAAGTCTGGGCTTTGTTGTGACTTGGATCAATTGACAAGGAATTTAAAAGCTTATGATTTGATTTAAATTTTTTTCGTTTTCCCAACAAATAATTCATGTAGTACTTCAATGCCTAAACTATGATGTACAATTCCTTATCTTATTTGGGTATATTATGATTGCACTGACAAAAGTTTCAAGTGTTATGTTATCCAACTCCTTCATTGTATCAAAGGTTCCACCATTGTGTATCATGTGAAATTTGCTTTGATTTCAAATGAAATTTCAAGTTTCATTAGATTTAATATTGATGCATTGCAATTATTTCAAGTCAAAGCTTCAGTTACTTGGTTTTCAATTGCAATGAATTAAAAGGATATACTTGCCTTTTCTAATGTGCATTGAAGAGACACTTCATTCCTAAATAATTTGCTAACCCCATGAATTACCTTGGTTCAATTAAATTACTCTGTTGCAACTTGCTATAACTCTCTTGCAACTCACTATAACTATGCTATAACTCTGCTGCAACACTAAGTTGTAACTATACTTTCTCCTTCAAATTTTGTGTTGTTACTCACTATTACTCTGTTGCAACTCGCTATAACTCTGTTGCAACACTTTTTGTAACTCTGTTGCAACTCACTATAACTATGCTGTAACTTTGTTGCAACACTATGCTGTAAATGTACTTTCTCCTTCAAATTTTGTGTTGTTACTCCACTTGTTGTTACTCACTATTACTTTGTTGCAACTCGCTATAACTCTGTTGCAACACTTTATGTAACTCTACTGCAACTCACTATAACTATGTTGTAACTCTGCTGCAACACTATGTTGTAACTGTACTTTCTCCTTCGAATTTTGTGTTGTTACTCCACTTGTTGTTACTCACTATTACTCTGTTGAAACTCGCTATAACTCTGCTGCAACACTTTCTGTAACTCTGTTGCAACTCGCTATAACTCTGCTACAACACTTTCTGTAACTCTGCTGCAACTCACTATAACTATGTTCTAACTCTGCTGCAACACTATATATAATTGTACTTTCTCCTTCGAATTTTGTGTTGTTACTCCAAGGAGGCTACAATAAACGAGTTCGAGAAATGGTCTTAAGATACCATCCATAAATATTATAAGTGTTGTCATAGTATTGTGTAATATAAATTGCATAATGACTCACTCATGCAATCCATGTGTTTTTTTGAAAGTAATATTCCAAATTATTCTTTGTGTATATTGTCATATTGGTATCCTTACTTCTAATCCAACTTCATGATAGCACATGCTTACAATATTTGGTTGATTAGTGCCTTGATTATTTGTAGGGGATATATATATTACAATGTAATAGTAATTCCATATTACAATGTAATATGGAATTAACATATTACATTGTAATATGGCATACAATATGGTATACCATATTTGATGTAAAAAAATAAATTAAAACCTAAAGTCATCGTGGCAATATCGATGCAAGTTCATTGGAATTTGCCACGAATATTCGTCACATATACAACATGTGCGTCGTAAGTTATTGGCTTGGCATAACTTTTCATCCCAATTGCGATGAAGTTTCATCGTAATTGCCACATTTCTTTGTTGTTATTGCAACGATAGTTCATCGTAATTGCGACGATGCATAGGGTTAACCGATATTGAAGGTGGTGACACATGGAGAGCTAATTTTGTCGATGTTTTTACGCACACTTGGATCGTGTATATAGCAACGAAATTATTCCAACAAAAAAAAATGTTAGCTTTCGTGGAAATTGCGACAGATAAGTGTGTCAATATCAATGAAAAACCGTCACAAATTTTATCATATGTACTAGTGAAGGAGTGCACAGAACTGGGAGATCTCAGATAATCAGGTACATCATGAAGGCCATGAGGAGTGCGTGTAAGATTCCTTAGAATCCTTGAGTTTGCAGCTAGAATCAAGGAGGGATAGAGACTTGGAAAGTTCAAAGGAAGGATGAGGGTTGAAGTCACCTCGTAGAAACCAAGCTCAGGAGGAAAGACGCCAAGTTATTTGGTGAGGAGTCTTTGTGAACCTAAATGGACGGTTGAAATTCTCGGAGGGAAAAACACCGATTTTCAGTGGACCATTGGATCTATTAGATTAGCGGAGAGGATAATACTAGGTGTGTTTCAACACTCGCAATATCAGGAGAGATAATAGTCGTTAGATCCCGAGGAGTGTGAGTCATTGAGTGGGCGCTCTGAAATATCATCATTTCAGAAGTTAGGAGTGTTGAGGAAGTTGTTCTCTGGAATCACAAGATGTGAAATCCTGATTGGATAAGGAAGGATCTGGAGTGTTGGATCATAGGGAATCAGGACCGTCAATCTAACAAAGAAGTCATCGCAATTTTGGATTTCGGGAGAGGGCCACTTCACAAATCCCCAATACGTGAAATCTCGACGTGATTTGGACCGTCAAATCGTGGGGGAATTAGGACCATTGGTCTCTGGCAAGGAATTTTGTGAGCATGGACTTCAGGACAGAGGAGAAGAGTTATATCGCGAATCCTTGATACACAAAATTTTGATGCGATCTAGACCGTCAGGTCATGGAGGAATCAGGACCATTGATCTGAGGCAGGGAAATATCAACATTTCGGATATCGGGAAAAGGGATTAAAGCCACTTTACAAAGTCTCGACACACGAAATCCCAATGCGCTCGAGGGTTGGGCCCTAGGTCACAGCCGAGGGTCACATCAGGAGGATTTAAGGGAGGATCTAAGGACCATTAGCCCATTTCAGGATTTTGGAAATCGAAGGAGTCAGGGTGCCTCGCAACAGAAGTCCCTATATCATGAAACTCGATGCAACTTTTTGGGATAATCTTGTGGTCATTTTGGTGGTCGCGTGGAGTGGAGGCTCGTGTCTAAGTGCATATTCGCGTAGGTAGAGCTTATAAAAAGGACATGTGGTCTTTACGTGTTGAAGGTTCTAGCAGAAATCGAGGAGCCATTTCGGCTCGAGAATTTGAAGATCCAAATATCAGGAGGTCAATGGACCCTGTTGAGGTGGGGGGGGGTCTACGCCAGTTTTTCCCTAGCCTCTTCCATAGATTCCTCCAAAAGTGTCCTACAAATTTCGTGTCCCTATCTAAGACTATGCTCCTAGGCAATCCATGTAGTCTCACTACTTATCTAAAAAACAAATTGGCTATGTGTGTAGCATCGTTTGTCTTCTAGCATGGTATGAAATGTGCCATTTTTAAAAATATGTCCACCACAACAAATATTAAATCGCTCCCTTTCTGAGTTCTAGGCAATCCTAATACAAAATCCATACTAATTTCATCCCACGGCCTTTCTGGAATTGGTAATGGTTGATACAAACTAGTGTTATGTTTTCTTCCTTTCGCATACTGACAAATTTTGCATTTGTTCACAAAAAATTTCACCTCTGCCCTCATGCTCGACCAATAATATGAATTACTCAGTTGTGCAAATGTCTTATCATGACCAAAATGTCCAACTAAACCTCCATTGTGTTTCTCTTTTAGCATGTCATCTCTCATTGAGCATTTTGTTATGCATAGTTGGCTTCCCTTGAATAATAATCCATCCTAGATCAGATATTCAGTCCAAGGGATTCTATCTCCCAACAAAGGATTCTTACATGCCTCATAAGATTCCTTAAAGTCTGCATCTTCTCGATACATTTCCTTGAGGTGTTCAAACCCTAAGGTATCCACTTGGAATTCCTATACAATTAAACTCTTCATGCTCAAAGCATCTGCAACTTTGTTAGCAGTTCCAACAATATGTTTAATAACAAAAGTAAAATTCTGCATAAATTCTACCCATTTAGCATGTCTCTTATTCAACTTTTCTTTCCTAGTAATAAACTGTAAAGCTTGATTATCATTGTACAAGACAAATTCTTTAGGAATTAGATAGTGTCTCCACTTCTTCAAAGCTTGAATCATTGCATAAAATTCTTTGTCATATGTGGAATACTTCTTCTTGGTGTCATTCATCTTCTCACTAAAATAAGCAACTGGCCTATTATCTTGACTCAAGACTGCTCCAATAGCTAATCCACTTGCATCACATCTCACTTGAAATGTTTTTCCAAAATCTAGCAAGACCAGAATTGGTTGTTCTGTGATTTTCTCTTTCAACACTTTGAAACTTTTTTCAGCTTCCTCTATCCATTTAAAAGACTTGTGTTTATTCTTCACAGTGTCTAACATGGGTGCACCTATACCACTAAAATTTCTGATAAACTTCCTATAAAAACTTGCTAACCCATGACAAATTCTTACCTCAAATATGTTGCTTGGTGATGGCCATTCTTTGATTTCTCTCACCTTTTCTCGATCCATCTTCAATTCATTTTCAGAGATCACAAAACCCAATTATATGAGTTGTCTTCAAAAAATATTTTTTCTTCAGATTTATCAGTAATTTTTCCTGCTGCAATTTTTCTGTCACTGATGTCATATGTCTTAAGTGTTCTCCCTTTGTCTTACTAAATATTAGTATGCCATCCAAATATACTATGACAAATTTTCCTATGAAGTCTTTCAATACTTCATTCATCAATCTCATAAATGTTATTGATGCATTTGTCAACCCAAATGGCATGACCAGCCATTCAAACAGTCCTTCATTTGTCTTGAATTTTGTTTTCCATTCATCTCCCTCTCTCATTCTATTTGATGATATCCAATCTTCAAGTCTATCTTGGAAAAATAACTTCCTCCACTCAAATAATCCATCAAATCATCCATCCTTGGTAAAGGGAATCTATACCTAATGGTTATCTTGTTGATGGCTCTGGAATCTGTACACATTCTCCATCCCCCATCCTTATTTGGATTTAACATAGTTGGTATTGTGCATGGGCTTAGGTTTTCCCTCACTAAACCTTTATCCAACAACTCTTGGACTTGATTTTTGACTTCCTCATTCTCTCTAGGTGTCAACCTATAAGCTTCTTTGTTTGGTAAACTAGCTCCTGGAATAAGGTCAATATGATGGCTTATACTCCTAATGGATGGAAATGAGTGTGGTAACTCATCCACTACTATGTCAACAAAGTTTTTTAACAGTTCCTGGATTTCTTCAATCAAATCTTCCACATAAGTATTTGTAAGGATAACTCTAGGCTCCCTCACTACAACAAAATGTACTTATTTTTCCTTCTTGACTTCATGCAAGATTTCCTTCCCACTCATGAGAAGTATACTCGAACTAGCTTCCCTCTTTTGTTATTTGTCTTCTATGGGTAACAACATATGTGTCCTACCATTCTTTTCTAGGGTATAAGTATTCTCTCTTCTATCGTGAATAACCTTTCTTTCAAACTTCCATGGTCTCCCTAATAAAATATGACAGAGATCCATAGGAGTTACATCACATAATATTTCATCCCTATAACCTCCTATTTTAAATTCAACTTGACATTGTTGACTTACCATTACTTGATGTCCTTTCTGCAACCATGATACCTTGTATGGGTTTGGGTGTGCAGTTGTCTTTAGCTCCAATTTCTCCACCATCTCTGTCGATACTAGATTGTTAGTTCTCCCACTGTCTATGATCACCTTGCAAACTTTGTCTTTTTTCTTGCAAGAAGTTATGAACAGACTTGTTCATTGAACTGGTTCCTCCATCGCCTTCTCTGGTTTAAGAAGAAATTTCCTCATCATGAGGTTATTTCCTCCTTCTACTGCTTCTGCTTCCACATGCTTTTGTGCTTCAGCAGTGTGTGCTTCACCTCCTCCTTCTTTCTTTCTCTCGGTACATTCCCAAGACTTGTGCCCTGATTTTCCACAGGTATAACATCTAACTTCACCTCCTCTGGCTCTTCCTTTGGAAAAATAGCTTCTTCCTCCATGTTGTCCTTCCTTAGAACTTCCACCTTTTTCATGGTGACTATGTTGTTTGCTAGCTTCATGCTTCGGCTTCTGGAACTTCTCTCTTTTGGTTCCCTTACCTCTGCTTGAATTTCCTCCCCTATTTCATTGACTTTGTTTCCTGGACAATTTTTTTTTAGCTTTCAAGGATTCTCGATAAGAATCCTCGACTTTACTAGCAAACATCATGTTGATTGTTGGCACTAGATTGAAGAGGAAAGAAGAAGGATTGTGGTAATAAAAGCGTGCAGAAAATTGAAGTAACAATTGGCAGAGGAGCAGCACGCACGCATGCAAGAAAGCATGCACAAAGGAAAGAGATAGCTGGAGGAGGAGAAGCAAGTGTATGGGAGAAAGACCTAACGTAAGAAGGGTTAGGGTTTTGTAATATTTTGAAAGAGGTTGAAGAGCCCGAAATGTACATATATAGATACGAAAGTATCATACAGGGAGTTCATTAGTAGTTGTGAGAAATTTTCTGAAATGTTCTGAAGTGGTACAAACTAACTTGTAAGTTGTTGAGCAAAGGAGACCCAAGGAGGGGTGGATCTGAGGATTATACTACAGGTCATGGAGCCTGGTGTGATCTAGTTTGCCTCGCATAGATCTTACCCAGTTATGTGGAGAATTGTAAGTGCGAGGCGCCGGAAATGTAGAACTATTATAATACAAGAGCCATGAGCCAAATATTTGTGGACATAGCCCAGGAGGAGGTGAACCATGGTAACTCTCGTGTAATGTTTTAAATGTATGCATGATTATTCTTTCTTTCAGAAATTGATGGTTAAACTTGATTGATGAGTTAATACTTGGTTATGAATCTACTTATAATTAATTGTAATTAACCTGTGGGATATTTGTATGTGAATCCAAGGAATAAGTACTCTCCCTTATGGATCATGATATCTGACCCTATCCGAGGAACCCCTATCCCATGCTTTGTCCTAGGCTATAAACACCTAGGTCTTACATCCACCCATTTAAAGCTTTCTCGGGTGATACTACGCAGAGCTTTCTGACGTTGTGTTGCCTTTTGGTTTACCAGGAAGGCTGATAGTTTTAGAGGCTTTGTTGGAACCCCGAGTGACATGAACCTTGGGTCAATAAATCAGACAACCCCCGAAGGGAATAAGTAACCAACAAATGGTTCCATTGTCATGTTAAGAAGAACAAGAAAGGATTGAGTAAATGATATGGAATAAATAAAGAAACGAAGGAAGAGCAATGAACCATTAAAAGGTGATGTTGAGACCTTGGAACCCCATGAGAGAAGAAATCGAGGGTTGGTTGAGAACCATAGAGCTAGAGTTTTCACAAAAAGACAATAGAAACCCCAGGATCACACCGCATAAATACCTGGATAAATACGTATTTACGAATCTACACGAAGATTTTTTCTGTTATTTTCCACATATACTATAGGAGTGGATATTAAGGTTAAAGGATACCCACACGATGAACCAGATTTGATAGCTAGATTGGACTCCATTACAGATCCAAAAGCTGCAGCAGGCAAACAACAAATTCACCTGCGCAGTCGACTGTTGGCTTGATAGTATTGTGGCAGGCTTTATCATAGAATTCACGGTAGAAACAACAAAGTCATACAGTGTAGCCAAGCAAGAGTTCCTACAAGGACCTAGAGGAAGATACATCTGATCACTATATACTTCTATCAAGAGACTGCTTTATAACAAAGGTGTGATGAAAATGGAATCAGACAGCTAGACTTCCCTGTGCACATGGGGGAAGGGGGGAAGCACTGACAGAGAAAGGAGGAATGGAAGGAGGGAAGGATACAGAGAAGAAGAAGGAGGAACCCTTGGACCCAATCTTGATGGATGACGACCAACTCAAGTGGATATTGGCATCATCAGGAACGACGCGTAGTGGAGTACCCTACCAATATAAGGTGAATAACAAGAAGAGAGTCGTAGCCGAGAGGGAGGGCTTGGCCAGTGATGAGAAAGAGGTAGAGGGTCTCTGGGATGTGGAGAATATTGAGGAAATCCTACATGCCACCTATGAGAGGAAAACCAGAGGCCCAAGAATAGGAGGATAAGCTAACCATTCCTTCAATATTAATGTCAGTGTGGATCCCATAAACCCATGTGCGGCCAATACACCAAAAAGAACACCACCATTTAGACAACCAGAGCTTGAAGGAAGTCCAACAGTAGGAAGTACATCGACACAAAGGGAAATAACTAGAGGATCCAGTTCAGGAAACCTTAGTCAACTATCTACACCGTGCGAAGGAGGGAGTAGCTCAATATTTGGAATGGCAGGACACGACCCTACTATCATATTACCATAGTTTCAAGGAGAAGCAACAGAAGAACCTGAGAAGCATCTGTTCATTTGCGCAAAGATTTGGGAAGCAAAGAAGATCACTGATGAAGACACTAAACTCTCCTAGCTAGCGATCACACTAAGGGACCACGCACTAGACTGGTACATGAGTCTAGACACGAACAGTGTTCCTGGAACGACAAGGACACTGGATGACATTAAGAAACTATTGATCAATGAGTTCCAGAATCTAAGCTCAAAGGATCAATACATGAATGAGATGATTGAAATACAACAGAAACCAAGAGAATCAGTATGGAAGATTAATCAAAGATTCAAGAGATTAAAAGAAAAGTTAAAATACCTTATGACCGATATGCAACATCGACGCCTATTTTTTAACTCACTACTCCCACACTTAAAATATTTGTTACGACAACAGAAGTTTCAGGCCCAGGTAGAGGCTCTGCAGGCAGCCTTGCAATTGGAAGAGAATCAGTACTAGCAGACGGACCCGGCTATTGAAGAACTGAAGGAGGACCTAAAGAACTTAACATTTCAGTTGAACCAGAATAAAAACAAGGACAAACGAGAAGCAATTTGGTGCACTACCTGCAGGACGGAAGGACAATGTAAGAATGAATTCCCAACATTCGCACAGTATATGGCAACAGGAATGCCAAACCCACTGCCACGGGGAGGATTATGGTGCGAAATATGTAAGAAACTGGGTCACGACCCTTACCACTGCACGATGATGCAGAAATACCAAACAATCCCCAAGACATCATATTGCACCTTTTACAAGTCAGTAGGCCACGATGACAAAGATTGCAAAACTATGGAGCTAATGCGGGAAATAACATCAGACTCATACAGGGTACAGGCAGAAATGATGATTGGGCAGGAAGCACCACATTTCAATCAAGCCCCATCACCATACAACATGGTGTAGCAGTAGTATAATATCGTGCCACAATATTACAATAATGTGCAACCACAGTACAACCCAGCACAACCCCAGTACAATTCTACGCAGTATAACCAGGGACCACAGTACAACCCACCATGAAGGACAAGCCAGAGGAAGTTTTAGACGCGACAGAGGACCTTTCACATGTCACAATTTCCATCAACGATGACATTATGCACTGGAGTTTCCACTACCACCAACGACTTGTATGTATTTTCACGCATTGGACCATGATATGGAGGACTATTGACATTACTTGGAAAAATCCAGGAAAAATGGAACCAAAATAACCAGAACATTCAGTGGATTTCAGTCGAAGCAAGGGATAATGGTCAAAACATCAATATAATCACTCAAGGAGGAACAAAAACAGGGAACGACGCAGTTCGACAAGAACCAGCGCAAAACCAATGGATAAAGAAGAACACCAACCCCAAGAAGCAGTTCAACATGCATAAGGAGAAGGAGATTTTTACAGAAGCCCGACAAGAATTCCAGAAGGAGAACATTGTGTTGACCATACAACAAAGCATAGAAGTTGCGGAGTACGAAATGTCGCCATCAGTGGACCATACCAACCAAATACAACCTGGGGAACAAGTAAGTACAATCAAAGACTTTTTGCACTCATGCATCAAAATGTTGAATGATCCTTCATATGTCAAGATATTACAAAACATCCTAGAAAAATGTAGTGGTGAGACAAAACAAAAGATAGAATTGAAAATTGTCAACCACCTTCACATAAGAAGAAGAATAAGCAGGGAATTTAGATTAAATGCCAACATTGGGGATTTCAATATGGGATATATTATACTAGATCTAGGATCCGAAGAAAATGTACTACCAAAAGATACATGGTAATGCATGGGAGAACCTACACTGGGATATTCAACCGTTCAATTAAAACTAGCGAATCAACATAGATTCCTACCAATAGGTAGACTGAAAGGAGTGATGGTAGACCTGTATGGGGTGCGCACTAAGGTAGACTTTGAAGTCATAAAAATAGTAGATGACACAACACCCTACCCAGTGCTACTTGGTCTAGATTGGGCGTTCGACAACCAAGCCATAATTAACTTAAAAACCATAAAAATGACATTTGAGTCAGGGCACTACAGGGTCATAGCCCCACTCGACCCATCAGAAGGTGAGAGGTTCGTAGAACCCGCTTGCCTGGATTTAGAAGAGATCGTCCATTTGTACAGAACAACTGCGTGCGATGCGGATTACATAAACCCAACTGCAGATGGAGTACTCAGTTGGTGAAGCATTACTTCGTGCACAATAGACTCAGACACTGGGTTATAAAACTGGCATAAAAGACTACACGAAGTATCTACAAGAAGGTGTGCCAGAATAGACCGCGCAGTAAGATGGATTGGCACAAAAATCAAAGAACCACCTAGCTTTCACAAGATAAATGATTTGGAAACTTTCTTGACACAATATGAAGACGAGGTACTAGAAAACTAGAGGTTGCTAGCACTGGAATTAGCATTTAAGGCTACACCTGCCAGATGGTGGGGTGCACACAAAGAAACTATCATAGATTGGTACCAATGTAAGTGATTACTGCGAATAAGGTTCGGAGCAGAACATACCTGTAACAAACAATAGAAGTATGATAGACTAGGCACACTAGCAAAACACTTGCAGTCGTGTCAAACGTTGTGGAAAATGATGCCACCTGAGGAATGGTCTCACCAGTTCATTCATACTTTAGAGGGCATACTAGCGAATTGGTATATGGACCAAGAAATGTGTAAAGGAACCAAGACATGGGTAACACTCCAACAGAACTTTACAATCACTTTCTCATTGGACCATGAGAACCCCAACATATATCCGGCCCTGAAACGGATCAGAAATGTCAGATTCATCAAAGAACCAGAAGTAGAAACTATCATAGAGGTACAACAACGAAATAAGAAGACAGTCAAGGATCTACTTTCATGCTACCATGTACAGGAGAAATCTCTGGATGAAGACGATCCGTGCGATACTCAGATCGAAGAAGTCGAAGGCGAGAGAGATGTGGAAGGACCACCCTTAGAGTCAGAGGTCATATCCGCTCCAATCAAGGTAAAGAAGGTTAACATAGGGATCGTCGAGCAGACCAAGATGGCCAGCATTGGAGACTACTGGGACGAACAGACACTAGAAAGCATCACATAATTGTTGTGCGAATATGTCTCTCTTTCCCACAACCTTTATAGAGATGAAAGACATAGAAGGAGAATTAGGAGAAATGAAGATACCACTCAGAACTGATGTGAGACCCATTAAACAATGACCATATAAATTAAATCTCATATATAAACAGAAAGTTAAAGATGAGATCGACAGGATGATCAAGGCCGACATCATCGAACTAGTTGAATAATCAGAATGGATAAGTCCGATGGTAGTACAGGACAAGAAACAGGGAAGAGGGATCAAAATATGCGTCGACCTGAGGAAGTTGAACGATGCATACCTTCATGACCCATTCCCCACGTCGTTCACGGATGAAATACTCGAGAATGTAGGAGGCGATGAAGCCTACTCATTTACCGATGGATTCTCAGGATATCATCAGATTAAGATAGCACAGGAGGATAGACACAAGACCACGTTTGCGACAGAATGGGGATCTTATTAGTATACAATCATGTCGTTCTGACTGAAGAATGCACCCGCAATATTTTCTAGAGTGGTCATCACAGCATTTAAGGAGTTCATCCATCAATTCCTCGAAGTATACCTGGATGATTGGACGGTCTATAGCCTGTTAAAAAATCATGTGGAAGTGTTATGACTAATGCTAGAATGATGCAGGCAATGCCAGATATCACTAAATATCAAGAAATGCATATTTGGGACACCGTTTGGGATACTATTGGGACACATAGTATGCAAGCAGGGTTTGCTAGTGGATCCGGCTAAAATCGCAGCCATTGTTAATCTACCAGTGCCAAAAATAGTCCGCCAACTTAGAGCAATGTTAGGACATATAGGATATTACAGGAAATTCATCAAAGGCTACACGCAGATTGCAACACTAATGGAAAAATTGTTAAGGAAGGATACAAAGTATCATTGGAACGATGAATGCCAACATGGTATAGATACCCTAAAGGAGAATATGGTCACTGCACCAATATTGTTATTTCCATATTGGGAGAAGACATTCCATGTACATGTAGATGCATCAGCGATCGCACTCAGAGCTATCTTGGTTCAACTAGGAGCAGGAGACTTGGATGACCTGATAGCATTTGAAAGTAGAAAATTATCATATTAAGAATAGAATTATAACACGATAGAAAGAGAGGTCCTAGCTATGGTTTATGCACTAAAAAAGTACAGACATTACCTATTTGGAAAACACTTTAAGATGTTTATAGATCACTCAGCCCTGAAATACCTAGTCAACAAGCCAGTGTTGGGGGGGAGAATCTATCGATGGTTATTACTATTTCAAGAATTTGACTTTGAGGTAATATTTAAACCAGGAAAACTGAATGTAGGGCCTGACCACCTATCGAGGGTCACAAACGGAGAGGAACCAACGAATTTAAAAGACAACTTTCCAAATGCACAACTATTCTCAGTACAGATTGTTGACGATCACTTCGCAAAGATCATCCAGTAATTAAGCACATGTATTTTTCCACAAGAATATACCACTGCAGAGAAGAAGAACTCGGTAGTCCGCACAGCTGGCTATCAATTGATCGCAAGAAATCTATACAAGATGGGCACATATAGCATCTTACGAAGATACATACTAGCCCATGAACGACCAAGAATTTTAGCAGAAGCCCATGAGGGAATAGAAGGAGGACATTATGCAGGAAAAGCTACCGTGCAGAAGGTGTTATGCGCAGGACTATGGTGGCCAACGATCCAGAGAGACTCGAAAGAACACTGTCAGCAATGTGATGTATGTTAAAGGGTAGGCAAACCCAATAGAAGGGACGAGATGCCACTACGACCACAAGTGACACTTCAGGCATTTGAAAAATGGGTGATAGACTTTGTGGCACCTATTAACCCACCAGCCAAAAGAACGAGGGCAATATACATTATCACCGTGACGGAATACCTAACAAGATGGGCAAAATCCGCACCAGTAAAAGATTGCAACGCAGAGACAACTGCACACTTTCTGTTTGAACATGTAATTACTAGATTTGGGTGCCCAAGAATTTTGATGAACAACCAAGGAATGCACTTCATAAACAACACCATCCGAGCGATGCTGCAAGAGTTTGAAGTTCATCACTAGAAAATCCTACCGTATCATCCACAGGCAAATGGCATGGTAGAATCCTTCAACAAAATCCTAGAAAATGCCTTGACAAAGATATGCAACATCAACAGGGACGATTGGGATCTCAAGGTACTAGCAATACTATGGGTGTATAGAACCACATGTAAAAAGTTGACTGGCCACACACTATTCAAACTGGTTTATGGTCAAGAAGCAGTAATTCTGTTAGAATTTTTAATGCCCATCCTATGTATAGCAGCCATTACAAAAATGACAGAATGAGGTGCAGTACAGGAAAGACTGAATCGGTTACTATCAATGGAGGAAGACCGAATCTTCGCAGGATTCCATGAACAAATACAGAAAGTAAGAGACAAATCTTGGCATGACCACCACATCAAGAGGAAGACATTCAAGGAAGGAGATCTTACTCTACGACAGTAAAGAGTTACAGCACCCAGGAAAGATGAGAATGCATTGGCTAGGACCATATGAGGTAAAAACTATCACGGAAGGAGGAGCTACATAGTTAAGAGATCTAGCAGGCATAGACCTCAGAGGAATGGTGAATGGGAATCGATTGAAGTCGTATAAGGACAGTTGACCACCCACCGCGCAATAGGAAAAAAAAAACATCATGGACAAACCGCATATAAAACATGAAGTCATCAAGGGAAAAGATAATGACCATATCGAAAAAGGAAACATGTGGGAAAGACCCGCAAAAGCAGGTTGACAGGACAATAAAAAGTAGAGTTAAAGAAAGGCAAGGACGGAGGGGATGCCACATTAAATGTGCCAAATGGAGATGGCAAAGCAGGCATAATGGAAAGTACGAAACTGATGTAGATGCATTGAACCTACAATTATGGTGCATTAATCACATGAGGGAGGAAAACGTCCTCGACAAGCTTCATGGTGAGCCCATACAACACACGAGCACAACAGAAGTTGGTCTATTCGCGGACGGAGAACAGGAAAAGAGAAATAGCAACAAGAACAAACAAAGTGAAACCACAAAGCTTACCAAAGCCATTCAAACACCACAAACGTTCGACAGACACCATTATGGCACCATGGAAGCTCGAAGAACTACGCCATACAGCCATATCAACCAAGGCTCAGACAAGGTTGCAAGGACCACTGGAAGAAAGTGAATAGAAGCCCCTAGAAATAGTCGATATTGACGAAATCTCGTCGCCAAAGGAAATTCTAGTAGAGTCTAAACCCATACATGAGGAGGCCCCGAAACCACAAACAGAGGCCATGGAAGTTAGAATTTGACTAAGTGTGGTCAAAGATCCAATGTAACCATGAGCGCAATAGTAATAAGAATATGTTCAATGTGAGTTTCGCAAATGACAATTGAAAATATACATAAATGTTCGAAATTATGTGTCGAATCTGTAAATTAACAAAATAAAAAGAAAAACTAAATTGATCTAACCTGGTACCTGCTTGAAACCATCGTTCGATAATGCTTTCGTAGGCATTTTCACTCCTTAGATCGTGTCACAACTTCTCCTTATCCTCCTCGATCTCCTGCTCTCATGATTGTTCATCATCAAATGTACAGGGTTCCTTGTATGTTGTTTCGTCATTTGCCTCTCGAGGAGTAATTAAGTTTTCGGCTGCTGTCAAGATCTCATCTTCCAGAGAAGAGGAGATCCCAACCTTTTCTAGGATCTGAGTGAGTTGTTCCAAGATTAAACTCATTGTTAAATCATATTGCGAAAAGGGGTTCTTACTGCACCCAAATCAAAAATAAAAGAAAAACTGAAAATCACACTTGCAAAAATTTAAACTAATCTTGCGGAAATTGAAACTTACACCCTACATGTCATTACTCGTATGTCACCTCAGAGTTAAGATCATGTCGAATCACACTTGCATGAATTGAAATGAAAAAAAAAAAAAAAAACTAATACCTCAATCCATTGTGCTTCCCC
>JZKD02S1810918.1:589073-605459 GCA_000966675.3 Picea glauca
TTAAGATAACTTAGATCCACAAATCTCTCCTAGATCCACAAATGTCTCATTTGGTTACAACCATGTGCTCACACCTATCAAGTGATATCTCTACAAATCCTCCCACAAATCTCTCCTCATGATTAATCTCCATCCAAGATACTTGAGTAGATCTCCACATCTTTATCAAATCTTCAAAGGGTTGAAGAGGGAATTCGAATTTGAGGCTTGATGGTCAAATTTGACTTGGTTGAAGTCTTCAAATACACCTATAAACATCATGAAAATCATCCCACTTTCATATATAAGTGTAAACATGTCATTTTTCCAATATTTAATCATAAATTCACTCAAAAACACTAAAATAGATGCATTGGAAAATAATATGTCTAAAACCCATGTAATCATGAAAATGGTTTAATGTAAGGATGTGGGAAAGCGAAATATGGTTAAAAGTGAAGTGAAAGTGACTTGAAAGTTAAGTGAAAGGTTGGTAAAAAGATGACACGTTGGTGACTCAACACAGAACATGAATTCTAAGGTTGTTGAAGATACCACACTTTGGCAAAGGCCAATATGCAATGACATGCGTAAAATAACTGCTAGCAGTTACACATGGCAGGGATATATGGCTCGACAAACCTGTCCACATAACGATCGAACTTATCACACAGATAATAGGCTTACCCACCGGGGGTATGGATCTCGCACTGATCCTGGATGATAAGTCCAAGGAAAAATCATTGGTCGAAGATATCAAAAATAAATATGGCACCGACAAGGGAATAAGAGGCATTATAATTAAATGGACCAATGATGTCGCAACACAATTGGGCACAAATATTTTATCCTATAAAATGCTACGAAAATACCCCAAAGATGAAGTACCGATAGGAATCATTGTTGTGGCAGCTCAGTGCACAGAAGGCACCTTCATGAGTTGGGCGCCATACCTATCAAAACCGTTCCAAATAGACTGCAAAGACACGCAGGATGCAGGTATGAAATTTCATTATGCATGGTTGATCACTCTCATAGCTTTCATGGGATGGCAAGAACCATAATACATCATCTTTGCTACCACACCACAACCAGGGGGAGCAAGGTATTGTGTCCTGAGAGCTGGGCCACTAGCCAAGCAGGAGAAGGACAATGGAATTGTATTCAAAGCATACCTACGGGAGATACAGAAATCCATCAGTCGAGCATGGAGAATAACACTAGAGGTTGTCGCACGATACAGGGACATCACTAATTTTTGGGCTAGGTGACAAGCCATGTGGATACAACCAAGGAAATACCCGAATAAATAGTGGCTACAGATGCTCTACTATGTCACTGAGGGTGATATCGACATGATCATCAGTGAATGGCCTGATGAATGGAGGATCCCAACTATACTCAAAAGGGTACCGACACAAACAACAGAAGGAGGGGTTGCACAGGTGGAGACACAACCTCCATAAATCCCAGTACCCAAGCGATGAAGAATGGGCCAACCCAAGTCAACTCAGGCAGACGACGACTCACAATAGCCAGGGACCTAGAAGGGAGGAACAGAAACCACCAAGTCGACCAATGGACAAAAGAAACCGGCTGAGGGAGCACAGGAAACTGTACCAAACCCCATCACATAGGAACCAGGGGGGGCTAAGAGACCAGCGGCATAGGACACAAGGGCGCACAAGAAAATGAAGGCATAAAACCACCACTGAATTACACAATCACGGAGGATGATGGAGAGATGATTGCCAGGATGGTCCAAGACTACCTTGCAAAAGATTTCAATCATGTCACACACCATCGTGATGAACTGCAGACGAAACTGACAGAAATGGGATAGATCCTTAAGAAATTTAGGGAAGCCCAGATCACAGGTACCAGCAGAGGCACAGAGCCATCGACTGCACAAGCCACAGAAAGGGTGGAGATAGAAGAACATGACCCAGTTCTTCTGATACCACATGCAGATTCCACGGTCTACATAAAGCCTAGCATGTTGCGAATGGATGAAATTGTGGGACAAACACCACTGAAGGATTTGGATCATATCCAATTGGTCCTGACATGGATGACATCAAAGGCATTACACAAACTACAAGTGAGCGTCGACCACAAGATGCAGGCTCGAGCACATAAAAACTTAGTCGAGCTACAACAAGCAACAAAGAAGCAGGAAGCACTAGAAATAGTTTGCGCACTGGCTCAATCAGAAACCAAGGAGGAGAAAGAATGCAGAAATGAGCTGGAACACAGAGTGGAAGAAGTTTTTGAGAAACTTCCAACTGCTTCGCAAGGAAATGAACTCCCAGTCGCAGAGAAGATTGACCATATTGCACAGGCAATTGATCAGTATCAAAAGGAGATCGAGACTCTCCATGGACAGATTAGACTGACAACTCCACCACCAGTGAAGGATCAAAGGAAGAAGGAAGCAGAAATGCAGCTACAGGAGTTGGAAAAACAAGTCATCATGGAAGCCAACTTGTTGGATAAAGAAACACAACTTTGGACAAGGCTGGAAGAGGATCCATAAGTCCAACACTGGGATAAGGAGGAGGAGAGGATCAATGTAATGATCCAAGAACTCGAGAAGTGACAGAATACCATACCAATCCTTGAACGAGTCAAGGGAACGCAAGAGCTGAAGAAGATACAGGAAGAACTTATCACTACACAAACACAGAAACATGAGCGTCAGGCTCAAATAGAACAGTTGCAGGAACAGATAGCAGAAGTACTTGCACAAATAGAAGAAGCTAGAAACCAGATAGCACAGACTCAGATAGAATGCACAGGACTGATGAGCGAGGAAGTGGCAACTCATACAATCAACACCATTAGAGAGAGAACCGCACAAGCACTGACAAAAGCAGCAAAGTTGCAGGAACAGTTCCAGACGATCACCAAGGAGATTGAGTAAGCACAAAGAAACTAGGTGACTCGGGACGAATCACATGTCATTGTTGGGGGCCTATTGGCACCAGGCCAAAGAGGAAAGAAGAATGTTCGTGGGAAGGAAAGCGTGCATAAAACTAAAGTAACAACTGGTAGAGGAGCAACACGCACGCATGCAAGAAAGCGTGCACAAAGGAAAGCGACAGCTGGAGGAGGAGCAGCACACATATGGGAGAAATACCTAACGTAAGAAGGGTTAGGGTTTTTTTAATATTCTGAAAGAGGCTAAAGAACCCAAAATGTATAAATATAGATACGAAAGTATCATATAGGGAGTTCGTTAGTAGTTGTGAGGGATTTTTTGTAATGTTCTGAAGCAGTACGAACTAACTTGTAAGTTGTTGAGCAAAGGAGACCCAAGGAGGGGTGGATCTGAGGATTAGACCATAGGTCGTGGAGCCTAGTATGATCTAGTTTGCCTTGCATAGATCTTACCTAGTTTTGTGGAGAATTGTAAGCGCGAGGCACCGGCAATGCAGAACTATTATAATACAAGAGACAAGAGCCAAATATTTGTGGGCATAGACCAGGAGGGGGTGAACCATGGTAAATCTCGTGTAATATGTTAAATGTATGCATGATTCGTCTTTCTTTCAGCAATTTATGGTTAAACTTGATTGATGAGTTAATACTTGGTTATGAATCTACTTATAGTTAACTGTAATTAACCTGTGGGATATTCGTATGTGAAACCAAGGAATAAGTACTCGCCCTTATGGCTCACGGTATCTGACCTATCTGAGGAACCCCTATCCCATACTTTTTCCTAGTCTATAAACACCTGAGTCTTACAGCCACCCATTTAAAGCTATCTCGAGTGAGACTGCGCAGCGCTTTCTGGCATTGTGTTGCCTTCTAGTTTACTAGGAGGGCCAATAGTTTTAGAGGCTTTGTTGGAACCCCGAGTGACATGAACCCTGGGTCAATAACTCAGACAACCCCCGAAGGGAAGAAGTAACCAACACTGATCTCCTCTTGTATTTCATATCTCTACCCATTGATATACCTCGTTGTTTTTTCATCTTCATTCTCTTTATGTCCAGCCTTGATGTTTAGTCTATAAAATTCCTCAGTGTACTCCTTCACTGATAAGATTTTTTGTCTCAGGTTCTGAAATCTTATGAACAGATTGATTTGATATTCCTTCGGGATAAATTTGGCTTTTAGCTTGGCTACCATCCTATCCCAATTCTTAATTGTTTTCTTACCCTTGCTCCTACGTTCGGCTTGCAGTTCATCCCACCATAGTGTTGCATGAACTTTCAATCCTCTCACTGCATGCTTCACCATCTTGTCTTCTTTGATATCTTCATAATCAAAGTACTTGTCCATAGCACGTACCCAATCCAAAAATTCTTCAACTTCTAAATTGCCTTCATACATTGGTGCCTCTATTCTTGCTCTGGCTCCTATTCTTGAAACAACTTTCAATAAGCGATCTTGTGCATCATCCTTTGCTACATTTTCTTCGGCCTCTATCTCTTCGCTCTCTGCTTCACTAATATCTCCAGTGTCTGGTGCTCTTATCTACGTTGTTTCCATGGCATCCAGTCTCATTCAGAGTCGACTCATTTCTTCTTCCATTTCTGCATTCGCTCTACACCTTCTGGGTGGCATGATTTCACTGTGTCACCTTCTGATGCCTTCAAACATAAATCAAATTTTCTTGATACCACAATTGATACCAACTTACCTCCTTTATCATTTGTCTGTTGTATGCAAACAAACTCAATATCAGCTCTGATACCACCTAATGCAGCCCCCTACTCCCCCGTAAGGTTACACGACCTCTCGGTCAAGGATCTCTGATTATTGAGTTAAATGACCCTCCAAAACCTTAATGGTCTCCTTCTGTATTTAAACATGGGCCCTTTTGGCTTCTTGGTGCAGGTCTAATAGCACCCGCAACCTTCCCTCTTGCTCTCCTACGAAATCTCAGAGTACTAGGCGTTAGCTCCTTTTCCTGATAAGCCCCCTCTTGATGTGACCTTGGGTGATGATCTCTCATGGCCACGCGATTGCAGGCGTGGCCAAAAGCAGTTTGGGATCAAACTACTTTTTAGCCCTCAAATCTCTTTGAGCCTCCACGTGTCCTCTTGCCAAAACCACAGTCTAGATTGCGGCCCGCCCTCAACGTTTTAAATTTCATGTAATTCTTGTCCCCATAATGCTACAGGACTGTCAATCTCCCGATCTTGATGGTGTTGTCTGAACTGATGGTTCAGATCTTCCCTTTTCAAATCCATGGACCAGATATACCCCTCCTAAATCAATGGGTATGATCTTTTTCGTGATTCTAGACTTCAGACTTTTCAAGTCTCAAACCTTGCTTTCCTTTGTACGTCAATCTTCTGGAAATGACGATCTGCAGACACCTGTCCTCCTAAATCAATGACCATGCTTCTACTTCGGGTGTTTGACCTTTCAATTAGATCAACGGTCTTGTGACCCTCTTCTCGATCAACGGTCGAGATCTCCTTCGGGTCTTGGGACTTCTAAGATCTCAAATCTCAAACTTCACCCTTTTTCCCAATGGCTTTTATCCGAAGGCTATGATCCACTGACGCATGTCCACTTGATCTGATGATCGAGGATTACTTTGGGTCTTTACCTAGAGTGCATGGATCTATGCCACGTCTCTCTTAGATCTGACGTTTATGAATTATATAGGGACTTTACCCGGAGTTCACATATTTACGCCACGTCTCCCTAGATCTGGCAGTCTAGATTTACTTCGGGTCTTCTGGATTCGATAGTCTCAGTTCTCAACCAAAACCCCACTACAATTTACCTAGATCTCACGATCTGTTGACAAGTGTCCCCTTGCAAATCGAAGACTCTCGGCTCTTCGACTATTCAGGCTTCGGTGGTTTCAACATTTCACCTTTGCCTTTCTATGGATCTCATGACCCGCCGACATGTATCCTTCTGGATCTAATGGTACATATTTGCTTTGGTCCTTCGGCTCTTCCCACTTCGAGAGTCTCAAATCTCAACTGAAAAACTCTCAAATAGATTTCCAAAAGTTGTTGATCTATTGACACGTATCTCCTAGCGATCAACGATCAGGATCCTACTTCGAGTGTTTCACCTCCTCTTCGTCCACAAACTTTTGGAGCTGTGGATCTTGCGCCACCTGTCTTCCTCGAGGATGGACAGTCCCAAACTACTTTGGGACTTTGGAACTTTGGTAAGTTCTCTCTCCTACGTGTGCAAAGCGCTAAGGCTCGTGCATCTTTCTCTGATCAGACGGTTGTTGATCCTTTGCACTGTGATCCAACGACCATTTTCACTCCTCCTCCTGAGATTTTGATTTCTTCCGACTTAGAAGATTTATCAGTGTTCAAAGGTTTTGACCTTTGCTCCTCCTACAAGTTCGACTCTTGGATCTTGTCAACACTTATGAAAGTGTTATCCCTTATGAGCTTGATCCTTAAAGTATTTCAACTTCCCACGCACTCCTTGTGTTCGGGGATTTTGATAACTCAGTTTTGAAGGATTTCTTGAAAAGAAATTCTTCTCGCCCTCCTGGCATTCCTCTATTTTGGTTCTTCGATGCTTGGTCGCTTCTTAACGTTGTGCACTCCTTGCACCTAGTTTAAGTTTCCTCTGCTCTCTCTCTCTCTCTGAACTCTTTCTGAGTCAATATGAGACTCAGTCGACGCACTCCTTGCGTTCGAGATGCACACCTTTCATACAAGTTTCATAAGAGAAGATTTTGAAACTTATCCAGTTTCGTCACGAACTCATACGATCAACTTCTCGAACAATCATACATGAATGAAAATTAAATAAAACACATACATATAATGCAACATTCGTTCAATCACACATTAAAATGAACACAGCCCAAGATTTTAGACAATTCTTTCCGTTCTATTCATTCATGAAACAAATTACATAATATTGCAGTCCTCCACTATGTCTTTCTCCTACCCTATTCTTCTCTATTGATCCATATCTCATTAATAGTTTTACAATGCAACAACAAACTATCTAAGGAATGGCTCCATGAGCTCTCGTCATCCTATCTGCAACCTATCCTATCAAACTCTTAGTGGTTACCTACTTTTTCCTATTACAATAACTACCAGTTATTGCCAGATAAGAGTCAAAACTCTATATCTGCAACCCCTTACAATCCTTCACGACTTTGCAAACATGACATATTTAAAAATGTTGTTTTCAAAAATATCTCAACAACTTGATTTACTCTTGAGTTAATTCTTGATTTGAAACTCTGTCATGCTGAGATGTTGTTTCTTTGCCTCCACGCTTGCGTATTTGACTTTGGAGGCGATGATCCTGCATCACTACTCCATTTATATCTGGGAATAAACATAACTATAGGAAAAATATATAACACCAAAGTGTGTGCGTATGATAGATTGAATTATAGAAAGACAGAAGGCATAGAGACGTTTCTGATGGAGAATGAAAATGCCCAAGGGAATAAATGAGACAAAGGCATTTCTTCATGACGAAGATGAGTGGAGTTAAACCGGGATGTTATGGACAACTACCATAGCTTAATTTATGCCCTAAGACTACATTGCTACATTAATTTACTTGCCATCTAGAGCCAAGGTGGTATTCAAGATGATTAATGATCCCTATTTCTCCTCAATAAATGTCCTTCAACTTGATTAAGTAGCTCGATCCACGATGTCGAAAAACTCTTTACTTGGTAGTTTTGTTCTTTCAAAGGAATAATAAATGTCGAAGAAAACCCCTGTTATGTGAGCCCATGAAGACAAGTAGAACATATTGACACAAATTCTATGCTAGCAAAACTCTCTAGTGCTTTGTGAACAACCCCTATTGTTAAAAACTTCCCATGGTGCATCGTCATACCTCTTGTGGTACTAGCTCAATGTGAGGTTATCTTATTTATCACTTAGTTGGGTGACACATTTAGAAGTCGTCTTACTTTGGTGAGGAATGAGGATGTCGAAATCCACCGGAAGTTGAAGTTGCCACATTAGAGGTATATTCTAGGTGGTATGAGGATGCATGGAGTTGTTGAAGGACATAGGTTGAGGTTGTCATGTCGGCGTTTTAGGCCAAATTAGCATCGAGAAGCTAGAGGAGAGTCTGTGATGTAAAGGTAGCCATGCACTGCAATGTTGTGGACCTAGCTATTGTTCCTTGTTCGTAGTTGTCAAGGACTATATTTATCCTTGTTTATCGACTATCAACCTAGGACATTGAAATGGCAAAGAAGATATGTATTTAACTATGACATAATTTCAAAGTTTTGTGTAGAAACTTTGCATGGCAGATATATGTTATCTGTGAAGTAAGTTTTATATAATGAATATTTGTTGTTGTGATATGAACACACAAAATATTATAATTTCACTAATCCCATATATCACTTTAATATTCCTATCAAAAAGTCTACATGGTGGATGTCCATTGCTCTTGGATGACCCTTTTGTCTTTACCAAAAAAATATCATGGTCTTATTTGTCACTTCAAGGTTGAAATTTGCATAATGGATATTCATTTATGTAAAATGAACACAAAAACATATTATGATTCAACCTATTAGTGACTTAACTTAGTAGAAAATCTCAAAAAGATTGAGGTGGATGAGCACATGCTTTTCAGTTTAACATTTTATGCATGTCAAAGTGCTTAGCTAGCTAGTTTGACATGTCTTTTTGTTTGGCATCATGGTCCAAGCTAGCTCGCCTTGTTGGCACCCATAAAGGACTATACTTATCCTCATCGATAGACTATCTACTAAGAACTTTGAAATGAAAAATAAGAGATATAAAACTATGATAAAATTTAAAGTTTTATGTAGAAACTTTGCATGTTGCAAGTTATTTGTGAAATATGTTGTATATGATGGATATTTGTTGCAATGAGATGAGCATAAAATATTATAGTTTTATCTATCCTATATCACTTCAGTGTTTCTTTCAAAAAGTTTACACCATAGATATCCATCACATTATGATAAGCCTTTGTCATTGAGCAAAAAATATAAACTATCATAGTAGACCTTATTTAATAAAAACAAATATAATGGACTTAGTCCATCTTACATTGAATAACCTCCACTATTATTATTCTAATGGCCCCAAATAACCTCCACTACTATTATTACTCTAATAGTCCATGAGTTCTCCATTACACCTATATATCCAAAAATGTTATAATTATAAAAATATCAATGTAAAATAGTCAATTATTTTACAATAATGAGTAGATTGCTTTTTTATTTTCATTGCATGACCTCACACTTAATCATGAAAATTGCTCTATTGTCCCATTAGTTATTAAACTATTAAAATTTAGGATGAAACTAATAAAAATGTAAAAAATACAAATTGTGATATTTCTTTTATATTTAGATTTCGGTTTATTGTATATGAATATAAATTTGCATTTTCATAACATTTTAGCTAATGAACTATGTTACAGACAAAAGATTTATGTAAAAACAAAAACTCTCATTTTATTGGGATGCTGGTGATGTCTGTGAGATTCTACACCCCACAAACGAATGAATAGCACTAAACGTTTTTATATTCAGACGCTTTTTAATTTGTAGATCCCACGCTTCTAATAATTCCTAACTCATCTACCCCGAATCAATAGCATGGACCATCCAGAGCTTCCCGTGAAGTTAGAAGGACTAAACCACTAGAATGACTAAACCACTAGCATGGACCAATAGCATGGACCATCAATAGCATGGACCATCCACGAAGCTAGAAGGACCAAACCACTAGAACGAAGATCTGCTACTTAAGGTGCCTTTACAACAGAACCATGTTGTTGGGTCTATGAAAGTCTCAGGGTCTGCAGAAGGTTTCCAACACAGGCCTGATGTAGTCTAGTGCATTGACATATTCAACATTCCACATTCCAGAACGAAGGTGGTTTCACCCAAGGCATGTATGATAGTTTCAATGTTATTAATGCTCTATTTGATGGTTCATTATCTTCGATAGAAAAACCAACCCTAGCCACGAAAATGTCGATGGCTCCAGAGAAACACTGAGTTCTCACAACAGGAAGCCAGAGAACTACTATTCCAACTGCCCCTAAGTGATGACTGCTCGTCCATTAGGTCTCGAGTCGAGGGGGCGGGCACGGGAACAGTTATAGGCTATGACCTGGATAAGAAGGGTGAAGGGGTAAGGTTGTCGTGGTTGGGTATAAAGGTGGTTAGGAAGGCCTAACATTCAAGGTAAGGTAGGCATCTGATCTCCTAGCAATGGTGTCTGGTTGGGCATCTATCTTCTAGCTCTACCTTTCAATGCTGAAATTTGCATAATGGATATTCATTTATGTAAAATGAACACAAAAACATATTATGATTCAACTTATTAGTGACTTAACTTAGTAGAAAAATCTCAAAAAGATTGAGGTGGATGAGCACATGCTTTTCAGTTTGACATTTTATGCATGTCGAAGTGTTTAGCTAGCTAGTTTGACATGTCTTTTTGTTTGGTATCATGGTCCAAGCTAGCTCACCTTGTTAGCACCCATAAAGGACTATACTTATCCTCATCGATAGACTATCTACTAAGAACTTTGAAATGAAAAATAAGAGATATAAAATTATGACATAATTTAAAGTTTTATGTAGAAACTTGCATGTTGCAAGTTATTTGTGAAATATATTGTATATGATGGATATTTGTTGCAAAGAGATGAACATAAAATATTATAGTCACTTCAGTGTTTCTTTCAAAAAGTTTACAACATCGATATCCATCACATTATGATAAGCCTTTGTCATTGAGAAAAAAATATAAACTAATATAGTAAACCTTATTTAATAAAAACAAATATAATGGACTTAGTCCATCTTACATTGAATAACCTCCACTATTATTATTCTAATAGCCCCAAATAACCTCCACTATTATTACTCTAATAATCCATGAGTTCTCCATTACACCTATATATCCAAAAATGTTATAATGATAAAAATATCAATGTAAAATAGTCAATTCTTTTACAATAATGAGTAGATTGCTTTTTTATTTTCATTCCATGACCTCACACTTAATCATGAAAATTGCTCTATTGTCCCATTAGCTATTAAACTATTAAAATTTAGGATGAAACTAATAAAAATGTAAAAAATACAAATTATGATATTTCTTTTATATTTAGATTTCGTTTTATTGTATATGGATATAAATTTGCATTTTCATAACATTTTAGCTAATGAACTATGTTACACACAAAAGATTTATGTAAAAACAAAAACTCTCATTTTATTGGGATGCTGGTGATGTCTGTGAGATTCTAAGCCCCACAAACGAATGAATAGCACTAAACGTTTTTATATTCAGACGCTTGTTAATTTGTAGATCCCACGCTTATGAATCAATAGCATGGACCATCCAGAGCTTCCCGTGGCAGAATTTATACATCCTCCTCCCATATCCACTCTGGAATAGAAACTGAGATGGAAAATCAGTGTTCTTGTCCTGACCATTAATGCTTCCTCCTCCTTTACTGTTGTTGTTCCCAACAACATTTACAACTACCATGTATTTATAAATGACCATTAATGCTTTATCTAATTGAACAATGAAGGAAGCAAAAAAACTATAAAATGCAGGAATTGGATAAGAAGATATTGTGTAAAAAAAAAATTATATATAGCTTAACATGCTGTGAATGCATTATGTGGATGGGATTAAAGTGTAAGGAGAAATAAATAGTAGAATTACTTTTTTACCTTTGTTAGTAGTCTGAAAGATCTTGTATGGGTGACCCTGACTTGTTCTTCCATATTTGGTGATCCTCTATTTATCGAATCAAAACTCCAAGAGAGGTGAAACTGGACAATGCATATCAATCAAAATTCATAGAAATTTTTTAAACCTCTGTAGAAATTTTTTAAACCCCTGTAGTCGAAATGATATAAGAAACTAGGTTCCTTCCTGCTCCCTGTAGCAGTCCCTCCCACCACCTTTTATATGGAAAGCAATAGACTACTGGAGACATTAAAACCAAACAAGCCCCCAAGACTACTGGAGACATTAAAAAAACAACAAAGCTTTCAGAAATTGCATAGTCTTTCTTACCTGGCAGACTGGAGGCTCTGGGTGTCAACACTTGAACCATTTCTCATGCTTGACCATATTGCAGTGGCGATCAAAACTACCACAATTTTTGTCAGACAAATTGTTGAGTTATCTGTCACCCAATGGTTGATCCATTCCAGAAATAGCCCATCTCTGAATATAGCCATTTGACTTCATATTCTCCTATCCTAACTTGCCACCCTCAGTATTATCTTTCTTATTAAATGCCTTGTGTGCACCTTTGATTTCAATCTTCTGGGTCTCCGGGAGCAGCCTCGAGTTCTTAAAAGCCTTCACCAATTGCTTTCTGCTGCAGTCCTTCAAGGTTCGGGTCACAGGCTCTTTGGGGCTCTGCCAACAACATATTCATAACAGCTTGAATTCAACAATTGGGGTTTGTTATTTCAAATATGCTAAATCTAGAGCTTGAATTTAACAATCGGCTTCCTCTTTTTCTGCTCTATTTTGTGGTTTTGATGGCAGGGAAACCACAAAATAAAAATAATAAATCAGTCTTAAACTCTAAAGTGAAAATAGGAAAAAGCATGAATCTACTGCATGAAAATTGACTAAAAAGCATGAATTGAAACCGATAACAAAAGCATCATTCGAAACTGAAAAAAGCTCAAAGAGTTAGTTGAAAAAAGCTCAAATAATTAGGTTAGGTGAAGAGATTGAGGGAATTTGTCTCGGATGGAAGGTTCGAGAGAGGAAGGCAAAGGTGGGAAACCAACTATCCGTTGAAGGTGTGTGGAGAAGAGAGCTATATATAGATCAAATCTTAACTTGTTTCAAAACTTTCCTCCTCTATCCATGGTCTGGGCTGGTGTCTGAGGTCTGTCTGTGGTCTCGGTCTGTTTGGTCTGAGTCTGGGTCAGTCATGTATGTGTGTGGTCTGAGTCTGGGGCAGTCATGTCTGTGTGATAGAGGAGGAGACCGGATTGGATTGCAGGCAACTGGATCATACGTTGAAGAAAACATCTTGGAGGGAAGGGCAGCTGAGGTGCTTAACAATTTTTGGCTACTGGAGATCGGTTGAAGAAACGAATTCACTCCAACTCCAGGTATATATGAATGGCTTTGGCTCTCTATTTTTCATTAGTTTATCCATGATTAACCCGCAGCTTCTTTATTTTAAGTAGTTTATTAGATTAACCCACCTGTTGCTTCTTTAGTTTTACCCACCCACCTTCGTCTTGCTTATTGTTGGTTTATTAACCCAACTGTATAATAAAAAAGTTCTAGCTCTGGCTCTGGCTTTGATTTATTGCTTGCTTGTTTATTAACCCACCAGTTGTTTGTTTATTATTTATCCAATTATCCCAGCCGTGTTTACTGGATTAACCTGTCTGTTGCTGCTTTTAAACCCTCTTCATTGTGTGCATATCAATTCATTAAACATGGGTTTTTTAACTCTGCCGAACCAGTGCACTGATTAGATGATACTAAACGTAATACTCTGCCAAACCAGAGCGGTTTGTGTTGAAAAACAGAAATGGATCTATTTTGATGAGAGTCTGCACAGACGTTAAACGTGGGTTTTTTAACGTGGTTGTTTATTGGTATAACCTGCCATTGGTTTACGCATGTGCCATTAATTATGTTTTCATTAGTTTAACCCGCCCCTCACTGGCTTATTGATCCAACCCACCTATAATATATATCTTTAATTAAGTTTAACAGTAGCTGTATGTTAATGTTTTCTGCCATACTCCCAAGACCTTGATATTGTTGACCTGGAACGCGAGTCGTCAATCACATTTATCAGAGGACGGTTGATATTTCAGAGAGGCATCATATGAATCCTGATAACCCTTACTATCCATTTATTTGCGAGAAATTGGAATCTGATATCTTTAAGGTTTGTCTACCCTCTAGGGTATCCCGGGCTGCAACGACAACCCTCAGTCTCCAATCGATTCGTGTATTCTCGAGGTTTTGAAATGAAATGTTTTCCAGAAATGTGAGATGCAATCTTCTCCGTTAATACGAGGATTGATCAAATGATGAAGGATCATCATTGTCGTTTAGCCCTACTGGAATCCCCTCTGTGACAAGGCTTCATGCCGGACATGGCCCACAACCTTAGTGGGTCATGCCATTCATTAGTGGTTGAATCTTAGTGGTTGAAGGTTCAACCACTAAGGTTGAACCTTCTCCATAGGATAGAAAATCCCCTCAGTGGTTGAACCTTCTCCATAGGATAGAGAATCCCCTTTGGTTACCTCGTTAATTGTGATGTAACTGTAATGTATTTCTGGAATGATGTCCCCTCTGTAAGTTCTCTATCCCCTTTGGTTACCTCGTTAATTGTGATGTAACTGTAATGTATTTCTGGAATGATGTCCCCTCTGTAAGTTTCAGAGAACTTTGAAAAGTATCATACCTCAATGATCTATACTTTGAAAACTTTAAATTCTATCTGGTAACATTTCTATATGTTTTTTTTTTAATTTTTTGGGCTGATTTTTTTATATAGTCTATCATCCTATCTTTTAATGTAATAGTAGTCATTTATATATATTGTTCCAACATCCCAGAGTTGAAGAAAACCCCAATCCGAGCCCGCAGAGATTGACCTAATAACCTAATGGAAACCAAACCCTCTGCAAGCTAACAAAATCTTGTTTAACTTATTTACATTCTGTTAAAAAAAAAAAATTTATAAAAGTTATAGTTCAACTTATTCTAATTTTTAAAAAAAAGCTCTGTTAATCTTATTTTACAAATATACATCATTATGAGATTCATATTTGCAAATTGTTGAACATTTAACCACCCTGCAAAGCATCACATTGTAATGTGAATATGTTTATACAAATATACATCATTATGAGATTCATATTTGCAAATTGTTGAACATTTAACCACCCTGCAAAGCATCACATTGTAATGTGAATATGTTTACAAAAGTTGTAGATCTCGTTTTAGTAGACTTTGTTGTAGATGGTTGGATTGCTGGGAAGAGGACGCTTGAAAGCTCATTTCAATCAATTGAAGTATATGCATGGTATAAGGTGAATTACGTGGATATGGATGCTTAAAAGTTCATTGATTGATTCAAATCTAAGCATGTTCAGATATACAATGTGGTTAAATGTATGTGGATTGTGTTTTTTATTACCTGTTTTTATAAAAAAAAGTGATTATTACTAATCATTTTACTAGTTTTAGTTAAAGTTTTTTGGATTTTAAGTTTTTTACATTTTGGTAGTTTAGTTGTTAAACTTTATTAGAAAGATATATGTGTTTGTGAATTGAAGGGATTTTGTTAATGAAAATTATTAATTAATTTTTTATTTAAATAAATTAAATTTTGTGAATTAGTTTGAGTGGTGAGTGTTGTGGAATACAAGTAAAAAATTATGGGTCAAGTAACCAAGTTATTTGTTCTTGTAAATATTATTGGTCTAGGCCAAGTTAAACTGTCAAAACTACAATCAACAGATTTATAATAAAGAATCGAAGTCATGGAGCAAAAGGAATTCTCCACTCATAAACAATGCCTGAAATAAAATAAAATGAAAACTAAAAATAACTTTATTTTTATTTTTAGATATGAAAGGATTAGAGATACACTAAAATCTGCAAAAAAAAAATATTTCATTTTCAAACAACCTTTATTAACTTATTATTATTATGACTATGATCATTTTTAAATTTTAAATCAGTATAAAAACTTTTATTTAAATTTAAATTATTATAAAAACTCTTATTTAAATTTTTAGTTTATGCTTAATAATTTAGATTATTTATAACCTTATGTGTAGTTATTTATATTATTATAAAAACTCTTATTTAAATTTTTATGATTATAATAAATATTCTTGTATGGTGGGATCAAACCCTGCAAGTCTTTCTGTATCTCATCTCAGCAGTGAAAGCCTAGTGATGGTGTTTGTGTGCGTGATGTGATTCCCTGTACTGTTTGTTTTTTTTTTATCATGGGAACAGCAACCTCCCAAGAGTATATCCAACAGCCCGCAAGCCAGATATATCAGTAACTTGTGACTCAGCAGGGGCCGAGACGTCTCGAGGCCCACTGAAGTGAACCCCACCGAAATGAACCTCTATCCCAAGGGTCGTCTACCCTTTCAGCCTTGTCACAACGGGCTAATATGAGCATCCCTACCCCCCGTTGGTTCTGAACTTGTGACCTCCCCGTATACATGCTGTGAATGCATTATGTGGATGGGATTAAAGTGTAAGGAGAAATAAATAGTAGAATTACTTTTTTACCTTTGTTAGTAGTCTGAAAGATCTTGTATAGGTGACCCTGACTTGTTCTTCCATATTTGGTGATCCTCTATCTATCGAATCAAAACTCCAAGAGAGGTGAAACTGGACAATGCATATCAATCAAAATTCATAGAAATTTTTTAAA
>JZKD02S1810919.1:74471-86752 GCA_000966675.3 Picea glauca
GTTAGGAGGATGACCTGAGTTCCCTCCTTGCGAAGGTGCAGGATTTTGTGCAACCATTGACTTTTGTTGCGGAAAGAGATTTGTCAAAAAAGTGGGTTGGGAATTTCCTTTGACGAATTTTGTTAATTCTTCGTTATGAGGATAGTCTCTTGTGTAATGATCTTCAGCACATATGAGACAGGGAAATGTTATTTTTCGTTGTTGTTGATTTTCAGCAACAGGTGGTTGTGTTTGTTTTTTTGGATTGTCTATTTTATTATTATTATTCTTTGATTTATTCCTACTCTTATTTTTCCCTCCATATTGTGGTGATGAAGCAGATTGAACTGCATTCACTTTAGAGACTTTAGTTGGGGAGGAATTAGATGGGATTGAATCCTACACCATAGTCAAGGTAGATACTAAATGATTTGTAGTCCTAGTTGATTGTGAGGCAGGTTGAGTTTTGACAAAACCGATAATGTAAGCAAAATGAGCGGCAGATGATGGTTTGGATAGATCAGTTGATGTACGGGGAGCATTTGGAATTAGTTTGTATAAGGTACCATATTGGGAATAAACCAAATCCAAATATTGTGCGCGAGCAATAGATTCTTCTTCTGTAACTACACCTTCCATTGCTACATCACGAGCAATAGGTGGTAACAGAGATTTCATGAACGATTCCACCAAGAACTAGTCTGGGATGGTAGCTTTGATCAACCATTGTTGTCGTCTCCACTCATGGATATGATCGAAAATGTGTACAGATTTGGTCTGACAAAGGGAGGTCAAAAGTTTTTCTTTGGTTTCCTATCTAATTAGTATTTGAAAGTGGGTGAGGAGAGACTTTGCAAGTGAATTGAAATCTTGAAAATATCTGTGTTGTAATTCAATATACCATTTTGTTGTGGAGATCGTAAGAGTACTTTGGAAAAGACGCAGTCGAATAGAGTCATCCATCAATGATTTTGATGAAAACCAAATATGAAATTTCATGACATGGTTATTCAGATCTTCTCTAGGTTTATTGTCAAACTTTGGGATATTCGATGGTAACTTGGTGGGAATTAATGGCCAGAAAGGATTATGCCATATGGGATCATTCGTTAACCATGATAAATTTGGGAGATATAAAGTAGCAAGAAAAGGTAATCGTCAATTACTTTGGGTATGATACTAGTGAGGCATGGGAACACTAGTAGGACCATAAACTAGTTGTTTAGGGAAGTTGTATCCAGAAGGTCCTCCCATATATGGTTGTTGAGTATTTTGGCCAGAAAAAGTAGGATTCGTTTGTTGAGGGACTTGGGAAAAAGATGAAGGAAAACCAAATTTCCCCTGAGGAAGATAACCCGTTGAACCTTGAAGAGGATAGGCACTGTGACCTTGAGGGGGATAACCAGTTTGACCTTGTGTAGGATAACCAGTTTGAACCTATGGAGGAAAAGATGATTGACTCTGGGGACCCCAAGTAGGATTCGGGACACCTGGGAATGGTTGTCCAGAGTAAATAATTGAAGGGTTAGGATTTAAAGATTCTCCTTGTGGGGGTGTATTAAAATATCCTCCTAGAGGTGGTGGATTAAAAGACTTTCCCTGAGGTGGCCCCCAGGTTTGTTGTGGGTTTCTGACAAAAGGACCTGGAACTTTCCCCCCTTCCATAGGTTGGGTAACGATTGGGACTTGTTCACTAAATGAGGGTAGCCCCCCTAAAGGAACTTTTCCACTGAATGAGGGTTGCATCGCTGAAGGAACTTGTCCACTAACAGAATATTACCCCCCGGTAGGGATTTTTCACCCAGTCCAGACTTTTGGTATGATAATGTTTTGCATTCTAATATGGGAAGGTGTCCCAACAGGATTTTGTGGTGTGAATGAAATTTTTACTTGAAGAGGCATCATTGGTGTAACTATCATAGTGCTTTGTAAATGACTAGGAAGGACAAGACTTGTATCACTTGATATTTGACCTGAAGTGGTAGGAGTGTTAAGTATTGGTCCTACAGGATGACCAAGGAAATGACTCAATGGTTTTGTACCTGCATTAGTAGCGACAAGTGTATGTGGAGGGGCATAAAATGGTCAATTCAAATTAAATTTTTAAAAAAGATCATGTCCCGATGGAGTTTTCAATATAGGATGAATAGGAGTTTGACTTGGATCTACCATTTCATTAGTACAGGTAGGGGTTGTATATCCTTCACTTGTGTTGAGTTGTTTTGATTCCATATTAACTTCTTCAAATGGACTTGACGGTAATCTGGGATAATCTTCGGGTATGATATTTCTTGAAGAATATACTCGGACAAGAAGTGGATCAAGAGGGTTGGACAATGGAGGTTTTATAGAAGAGATAACACCTTCCTGAACTATTATGATTCCTCCCTTGGGATGTTTAATTAAATGAGTAGTATCACTCCCAGTGTCAGAATAGTTTTTCTCTTCAACAACTTATCCACGAAAAGTGTCTTCAAGTGAATTAGGAGGTAAGGGTTCGTAACCTTCTGGGAGAAACCCTTGCATCCTACGTGATAGGAGAATACCTTTATTAGCCACAATACCAATTCTTAAGGACAACTCAGGAGAATAAATAGCACTCGCTAAAAATCTAGAAAGATAAACAAGCAAACCAATATCTTCTAACAATGAACTTACTAGTTGGTGATGAAATCCAACATTGCGGGAACAAAGTGAGAAGGGGTTGGGATTGAGCGGGTGGATCAGTTAGTTGGTGACCCGCTTCACGGACTTACACCTTGGTGCAAGTTCCCTCATGGTATATTCATGGGTTACCCTCCAAGGATCCATGAGTTTGACCAATGTCTGATCCAGGTACAACAAAGACTCTCCTTCATTGTCACCTTGTGTATAGATCCTAAGGAATATGTCCACTAAGTTTACCAACTTGCAATCAACCTCCAGGAGGGTACACTCAATAATCAGGTTTGAATGTATGGGTAGGCTATCAAGTTTGAAATCCTTCAATAGGATTGAAGACAAGTGGACCAGTAAACTCTTGAGGACCCCAAACAAATTTGGGAATCACAAAGCTCCGAGACCCAAGTGAAAACAGTCGATTCTCAGGAAGAACCCCAAATATACCATCATTCCTCTATGATTGGTTAAGCCTCGAAGGGGTAATATTCGTTGCTCTCCCACACGCTACCTTGTGTTTAACCCCTGTGTGAGAGGGGGATCATGGCTATGCTTATACGAAAATTGGATTTTCTCTCCCTATCGCAAGATTATGTGTTTGTCTTGAATGCTTTGGAGAGTTAACCTCACAGCCTATTCCAAATCTCTATCCATAGTATAATTTTTGTGCACAAGCCTTAAAAATAAAATTTGCTAGATCACTTTTAATTAGCATTTGATTTTATAGTCGTCCATTACTCAAGGGTGAATGGTAGTGAAACTAGCGATGTTTTTTTTAGAATCGACTCCAAAACAAAAGAAAAAATAATGAGATACAATTGCTCTTTTTCTATGAACTTATATTTATGGGAAGGAGAGGAGATTCTTTTTTTTTATCACTAACAAACACTCAAAAGAATGCAACACTTAATGCAGTTTGTTTCCCAACAAGAATCCACACATTTTCCAAACTACAAAAAGAAAATCTTTCAAGTTTCCAAAACCAATGCATAGAAAGTTCTTCAAATTCCTTTGATTTTTAGATGCAAGAAATGATGTCCTTCTAATGCTTCTTTCTTTCAATAACAATGAAATAGTTCGCAACTAAAATGAAAATGAACAGCAATCAAAATATTGTCCAAACAAAGATACTCACAAAATAAATCAAAGAGAATCAAACTTACTCAAACAAAGATCAAGAAATCAAGAAAACCACACTAAACAATATTTGAAAATTGAGAATCAAGAAATTATATCAAAGCTAGGTTGTGGTAAGCAATCGAATTTCAATTCCTTCAATCAAAGAAAGACTGATAAGAAAATCAATGAACAACAAACCCTTGCAGACTCTTCTAATCATTCAGATAATTGATGATCTTGTGAAACAAGGACTAAATCAATGAAAGGTAAAATAAATAAATATCGTAATCAATAAGGATTTTTCAAGCTCAATAAAGATGAATAACACAATTCCCTGAACCAAATAAAACCAAAAACAATTTGAGGACTCCTAGGTTAAAACCTTTGATCAATATACTGAGCAGAACTTGGAAAAAAACTTAAGATTCTCCCAAAAAGGAGAGGGTGGCACTCTGGTATTCAAATATATAGAGTGTTGTGGAGCTCCTAATAGGGCCCAGGGGGGAGCTCTAGTCTAATAGTGGCTCCCTGGTGCTCACTATAGAGGAGTGTCAATTCTGGAAAGGTTGAATTTTTTTAATGAAAGGGATAAAAACTCAGGAAAACTCAAACAATGGTTTTAAAAAGCTTCCAATAAATAATAGGGAAGAGTAATTACTTCCTATTTCAACATCAAACAATATCTAATGAAAGGAAAAGGCTTCTAGACAAACCAAGGAAAGACTAGTCAAATTCAATCCCAATGGAGTCACCATTTTTCTATTACGAAATATTCCCCCTATAGATAGGTGAAACTTACCTTGGATTGATAGACCCCTATACCAAGATAGAAAGAGTACAAATGGACACTAACATCCCTTTAAACTCATCTAGAACAATCAAATCGAAAAGGAGAGAAAGGATATGATGTACCTTTTTTTTTATGTATGTCCTCACTGCTTCCAATCCCTGGATCTTGATCCTCAAACCCATGGGTGCAAACTGAGATATGCAATAGATAGAAAAGAGAAACAACTATCTCCCACTCTACTTGATTAGATAATACAAGTCTATCTACGAAGATTAGAGCAATAGTAGACAAGCACATGTAATAAGACATAGATTTGAAGGAAATAGGAAAAGTATATATTAAATGAGAACCAATAAGAAGATACTTGCATACCATGATTGATGCTATAGCAACCTCTCCAAGCTCTCCTCGTCCAACCCTTTCACGAATGAATCAAGATCAAAATGATGATATTTTACTAATTTCTTCCCCCCTTTTCACTATAGAAATGCCTCCAATTTATAGGCTTTGAGAGGCTCAACCACCTTGAGTATTTTTGGAATAGGTTGAGGATATGGCTCCATAGGTTATGATTATTTCCTTAGATAGAGCCATGGAGTATAATTCGATCCAAACAAACCCCATCCTTTCATATTTGTCCCTTAGAAGAAGGTGGGATTCACCAAGATTTCCTCCAACCAACAATGGTGCCCCCTTAACATTGAATATTGAGCACCACGGTGCCCCCTTAGGATGGTGTAGGGAGCACCAGCACTCCCTAAACATAGGCAGGGGAGCACCAGTCTTCTTAAATACCCAATAATGGTCAAAACTCCCAGGTGAAAAAGTACGTTTCGACTGCCAAATGATGGGGCTTTCCTTCCAACATGATTTAGGGGTTGTGATAAGTGTTTCATGGTGTCAATTGAGTTGCGACATACAAAAAGTGTATGAGGCATGTTACGACACTTGCAATAGTTTTGGTGTGACACTTGTGACACTTAGGTTGTGGCATTTGCGCCACATTCAACACTTGCGACACTTAGGATGTGACGTTTGTGTCACATGTGACACTTGTGACACTTAGGATGTGATTTTTGCACCACATGCGACACTTGTGACATTTAGGATGTGATGTTTGTGCCATGTGCAACACATTATGCAAGTGTGGAAATTTGGTGTGTAACAATTATACTTAAAGCATCGATGTATACATTATATTTAAAGCCTCGGTTCTTGTACTAAACTTAAATCATTGGTGCATACATTATGTTTAGAGCCTCGGTGCGTATTTTAAACATAGGCACCATAAATTTTGAAATGATAAATATTATTGTATGTTATATCATTTATGGAATGATATTTTTTGTCAATAGTTCACACCAATGCATTTGTATAATTAATGGGTATCGCTGCATATGATGCCTCAAAATGCACCGCTTTCTATATTATTTCACGCACTATCTAGTGAGTTCATAAGAATATAGTGCGTTGATATGTATATATTTTAATTAATTGTTTTTTGTACAAATGTTCAATTAATAATCTCAAAATCAAATATTTTTTATAATAATATTGTTTTATATTTGTGTTATTACATTTTGATATAATGATTGAATTAATGCATTATCCAACAAATTATACTTCTATTATTTGTAACAATGTAAATCATTCACATATTAATTATTCAGCAACGCAACATTTTACAACATTGGACAATGCAGTAAAATAAGAAACCCATTTTATTATATATGAATAAGAGACTCATTGTCATACAATAAGGGACAATGTAAAGGTCCACAAAAATCAAATTGCAACCAATATGTAATTGTTACACTTATTGGTAACATGTCCTCATGCAATTGGGACAATATGTCGAGTACATTAAACAAAATCCTTGATTTTCATAGACAAATATTCCAAAACATACAAGTTGCAATAACACACAATTATATTGATTGTCATTCATCACTTGAACTATTGTCATCGCTCGAGCTGTGTGCATGCCTCATTTCTTCATCATTTGTAGGTGATATTGTACTTTGGTTATTTAACCTAATGTTTTCTTGACCGACTTGTTTGTTATGTTCTGCCTCTTCATCTTCCATCTACAAACATAGAAATAAAGTGTAATTAGTATATCTATATTTATATATGGTAGAATATACATGATTGTGTAAATAAAAAAAAACATACCTTAGCAATCAATCTTTTATAAAGTACAATACACATTCTTTCGAAGCAATGCTTCATGCCTTCTCTCAAAATCTCTTATGTTGGTTGTATTCCATACTTTGTTTCCTGCATGTTTAATATGCCATGACAAAGCACAATCAATATAATTATTATAAAGGTTTCTTGTTGTTTCATTAATTATAAAACAAGGGAAGTTAAACAACATAACTACTTACAAATTGTACTCACAACCCATACTCAACCCAATGTCTATCAATTCATGAGTTGGATCCTCTTTGTATGTTAGCACATATTAGAAGACATCCATGGACAAGTGTAAATTAATTATTTAAATATAAAGATCACAACAAACATGAAATCTTAAGGTCGACAACGTAAATACTCACAAAGTTTGCAATCAACCCTTGTTTTCATCGTTGTCCCATATTATGTGTTGAATGAGCTCTATTTTTTTATTTTTTTTCTGCAACAAAACAATTGAAAATTAGTATTTCAAGTGATAATTAAATTCGATGTACATAAAAGAATAAATGAAGGATTACATACCTCCAATGCATATTGTAGTTGGGATGGCTCCTCTTGCGACACAATTGTTTTCATTTTGTTACCATCTTCTTCTACACTTTTTTGGACATCCCTATCGAAATGTATTGGTTTTCCCCTTGTTTGTCCCTTCGAATTTTCAAAATCTCTCTAAAAAAAAGAAAAGTTAGGAATCATCGTATATAAAAATTACGTAATTTTTTTACAAAATAAGAGACGGGTGCATATAGTAACTCCAATGCATCGGTGCATCAACCATACGCATATGCACCGGTGCATAAACCATATTTATATGCATTGGTATATGATAACAGTGTCGTTGAAAAATCAAAAACATTTTAATAATTGTTGTATCAATTGGTGCTTTATGAATTAATAAAAACATTGATTCCTAAGTATTGTTTATTACTCGCCATCAACCTATGAATAAATTTAAGACACGGTGGTTTCCATATAAAAAACAATATTGTTTCCATTTTAAACTCAATGGTGTTGTTTATAAGAAAGTATGCCCTGGTTCTTATCTATGTACAATGCACACCGCCGATCGCGAAAAGGATTTTTAAAAATAATATTTCTAATTTAAATTAAGCAGTGTTGTTGACATGAAAATACACACCGGGGGCCTATGTACAAGGTGCACCGCGAAGACGTTTTAAAAAATTAAAAAAAAAATCGACAATGACAGATCGGTTTGGGATCCAATGCAATGAGTGGTTCCATTGCAAGGGATAGGAAACACCCCATATATAAATAAACAAACCCTATAAAAAAATTCTCCTTGTGAAATATAGAAAGGGAGAGCATGAAAAATAGTGAGGAAATTATGGCTTCCAATACCGGAGGTAACTATGAAACCCTATTTTTTGTTTGGGAATGCATTGAAAATTATTTGAATCAAATAGGGGAAAGATTAAGATGATTAATATAATGAAATCATATACCTTAAATTTCTTCTTTGCAAATTTGTATGTGACCTGTGACAATCTCTTTTTCTTCAAAAACAATCCACCCACTCCAACGTCTTTGCTAGTAAATCTCTCATCTAAATTTTGGCAAAAGAATGAAAGAATGAATAGGGTTTTCATTTATAAACACAAAAACTGAAATTCCTGCTCATTTCTTCGTTGTATATTTCAGTGCATTGATGATAAACGTTAATTGTTTTTTTTGTAACTTACTTTTTCAATGCGCTAGATAGTGAGTAGTGCATCGGTCCAGTGTGTACGTAGAACGCACTGACTCATTTTTTCGTAATAATTTCAACGCATGGATAGTAAGCACGCACAATTTTTCTAACTTTCTTCAACCGGTGCGCTATATAGTTCGTACCGTACTGGTGTTGTGTATATACTAACACACAGACAAAGAATTTAATTTGAGAAATCCAAATGCAAATATCTTCATTTAAATTTTGCAGAGGCAATAATAGAGGACAATCTTTGGTGCTTCTCACAATTTAAAGCACCAATGTGTTTGTTTTATAACAAAGCATCAGGGCGTCCTTATATGATTAAGTGCATGATTACTTTATACAAGTTATTCGAAATTCTGTTTGAAGTTAGATTTTTCTAGACTTCTCAAGATGATAGTTTTGGCTCAAATGTAGGAAAAAATGAATTATAATATCAAATGGCCATATCTTCATATTCCATCTCATTCCATATCATTGCAAGTCCTTCAAGTTCTCTCCCATTGTTGTAGTACATCTAGATTTTATTTATATTTCATTTATCTCATTGAATTTGTGTTATGTATGCAAGTGCAATTGAATAATTGTTCATTGAATTCTGCAGCATCAAGATTCAGGATCGAGTTTGGATGCACAAGATATTCCAGTAGTCCCAAAATTTTGCAAGCTCTTATCAAGAGAAAGATGATGCAAGCAAATGTTTGATGAAAATGGACAGTTGATTTACCCTACCAATTGTAACATGCCATTTTTCAGCAACTAGCCTAAATCAACGGTATTACACCATGAATTGGATATGTTTTATGTAGACACCCCCATAGGGAATAAGAAAAATATGATTGAGTAATTGTATTTTTGGATTTTCAATGGAATTGATGTAAAAGTATTGTTTAATTTGACATTTTTTTTTGTTATAGCAAGATTTTCCTCACCCTATGCAATATTGCAGAGAAGGCCATTTTCCATTTCCCTATGCAGACTTTTCATCCCTTTTTGCAAATCCCAGAGCTAAAAATACATTTTTTCCACATATACGCACCTTGCCTACTATGCAGCATGTGTATATGCAGGTTGCACCACTACAGCCCGTGTACATCGGGATTTGTGCCCAAAAATGAAAAATGGTGTCGGGTTTCCATGTCACAACAAGAGATCAATGATCCTTGACCTTACATATACTGGAAACTTTTCGACTCGACCCTTCAGTTCCATTTGAAGGCTATAAATGGGCCAATTCCAAGCTATGGAATAGAGGAGAAAGAATTCAACTTTGACAGCAAAGTTACTCTCAAGAAATTATTCACTTCATATTGAGTCTGCGTCCCTTTGTCCTTTAAGTCTGAACATGGTGTTCAGCCCCCAAAATCTCCCCTTATTGATTAAGAACTTCATTGTCTCTCTTCTATGAGCTTGCCTTTGGTGGAATATTGAAGTGGTGGAGGCCCAACTGGAAGGAACTTAGTTTCTTGGTTCCGAACCATGCCAACATAGAAGTATGTAACTTTTTCACTTATGCTGATCATATATTAATAGAAATACTATTTTCTCATCCAATTGATATCTTGCAAATATTTGAATTATTATTCCATGGGCGTATTTGTTATGTATATTAATGAATTATGCTATTGAATGTGCTAACATCATATATTATCACCATATTCTTGCTTTGCTTGGATGTTGAGGACTAGTTGCAGGTATATTGCTTTGGGTCAAGTGCTCAACGGTGGACTTCATTGAACGTCTCGACGAGGTAGGCCTTTTATCTTGTCTTGCTAGCATATGTGTTTATATAGCATACTTGAGAATAGAGTTGATTATGCAGTCATTTTCATATGTTGTGGTTTTCCCCTAGCCATAGAGAGATTTTCCTCATAATAGTTTTATAAAGTGGTTGGTTGCATGTTTATTATTTGTGGGGGGGATTCCATGCTTCTAATAAATGTTTGGTATAATGTTTGAACATATTAAATGCATCGTGTTACTAATATTATCAATGTAATGTTCAATATTTTTACAATTAGGATTTTTATGATGAGAGACATGTCTACCATCTACCATTGCACCCCCACTACAATGTCAAGTCACAAGCTTGTTTTTAAACAAGCACAACTCGAAGAGGAAGCATACCAAGAATGGTTGAATCAACCACCTATTTAATTCCCATTATGTCCCAAGTCACCAATTCAAAACCTTTACAATGAAATTATTTCTTCACATGTTGGGGACGAAGGCAATGATATATAGGTTGGTATGGATGATTTCTTACAAGATACCCAAGCCATGGAGGGAATGTTGTTACATGCATTCCAACAAAACGAACTAGGGGATGAGGCTAATGTCGTATATACCTTTTTCGAAAGCCTGAAATCTACTTCCACCACCTCTCTCTTTGGTCGACGAGGATCAAGTTCTACCCAACTAGGGACAACAATGTTATTGTACCACTTGAAAGCGATGTATGGTATGTTAGATGCATGTTTCTCGACACTTTTGAGATAACTAACCATTAAGTCCCCTAATTTTTTAAGGAATCTTGTCACACAAAGAAGGAAGAAAATGGTTGATTCTATTCATGCTTCATGATAATGTACATTTTTATTCCTCACTAATAGTAGGTTACTCTTCTTCAATCGGTGTGATATATAGTTCATACCGCACAGGTGTTGTGTATATACTAACACATCGACAAACAATTTAATTTGCAAAATCCAAATGCAAATATCTTCATTTAAATTTTGCAGAGACAATAATAGAGGACAGTCTTTGGTGATTCTCACAATTTAAAGTGCCATTGTGTTTGTTTTATAACAAAGCATCAAGGCGTCTTTATATGATTAAGTGCATCATTACTTTATACAAGTTATTCGAAATTTTGTTTGAACTTAGATTTTTCTAGACTTCCCAAGATGACAGTTTTGGCTCAAATGTAGGAAAAAATGAATTATAATATCAAATGGCCAATTATTCATATTCCATCTCATTCCATATCATTGCAAGTCCTTCAATTTCTCTCCCATTGTTGCAGTACATCTAGATTTTATTTATAATTTATTTATCTCATTGAATTTATGTTATGCATGCAAGTGCAGTTGAATAATTGTTCATTGAATTCTGTAGCATCAAGATTCAAGATCGAGTTTGGATGCACAAGATATTCTAGTAGTCCCAAAATTATGCGAGCTCTTATCAAGAGAAATATGATGCAAGCAAATGTTTGATGAAAATGGACAGTTGATTTACCCTACCAATCGTAACATGCCATTTTTCAGCAATTGGCCTAGATCAACAGTATTACACCATGAATTGGATATGTTTTATGTAGACACCCCCATAGGACATAAGAAAAATATGATTGAGTAATTGTATTTTTGGATTTTCAATGGAATTGATGTAAATGTATTGTTTAATTTGACATTTTTTTTTGTTATAGCAATATTTTCCTCACCTATGCAATCTTGCACAGAAGGCCTTTTTCCATTTCCCTATGCAGACTTTTCATCCCTTTTTGCAAATCCCAAAGCTAAAAATACATTGTTTCCACATATATGCACCTTGCCTACTATACATCATGTGTATATGCAGATTGCACCACTACAGCCCGTGTACATCGGGATTTGTGCCCAAAAATGAAAAATGGTGTTGGGTTTCCATGTCACAACAAGAGATCAATGATCCTTGGCCTTCCATATACTGAAAACGTTACGACTCGACCCTTCAGTTCCATTTGAAGGCTATAAATGGGCCAATTCTGAGCTATGGAAAAGAGGAGAAATAATTCAACTTTGAGAGCAAAGTTACTCTGGAGAAATTATTCACTTCATATTG
>JZKD02S1810952.1:28741-46819 GCA_000966675.3 Picea glauca
CCTCTCCTTGAATGACTCCATCTACCCTTAGGCACTGATCTTAGACACACAACGTTGAAGTGATAGTGCTCAAACCAACTCTCAAAACTTTAAATTTTGAAACCCTAACTAGGCTAATGTCACACTTGGTTATCCCATCTTGACTCAGCATCTTTGAATGATAAGCAATTAGATGATGATTGGAAGTATTTATTGAGTAAAATTTTGATTAGATACATTGTTGATTACATCTTCTTGATAGTTATTGATGAAATAATACTTCTCCATTGCTATATTGATAAAACGTTGATCTCATTGATACCTGTTGTTTCATTGCTTATATATTGATGTTAGATAATTACATGATGTACTAACCCACTGATATATATAGCCTGCATACATATTATCTTGTTATTGTCTTGTTCCAAGCAGGTGTTCTCTTTCGGGCATACACTTCTTTATTGGCTGATTAGCCGAATTATCTGACCATTGTTGGTAACCTATGAGGAGGAATTTTTTCCTTGATCTTTATACTTTGGCCTCTTCAAAACCCCAGATTGTCAGGGACATCTCCCCTGGGTTAACCTCCCTAAATAGAAAGAACCTCCCCATTGAGGTGACATTGGGTGGGGAAGGTTCATGTTACGCCAGTTTGGCCTTAATCCTCTAGCCTTTTGACCTAGCTACAAACTGTGTGATAACAGTACTCATTCTTTTAGTTTTGCTCCCGGGATAGATTAGAATTAGTTATGATTAGATTAGTCTTCTTTTATTTTTATTCACCTTAGGATTAAATATAACTCTTTGGTGGGCAGTATGTTATCTTTCCCCTTTTATATCTTCCAATTATGAGGGGTCAAGAGGCCCATAAACTCATAGGAAAATATACACCTAATCTGGATTTATGAATGGAGTGAAATGAATAACAAACTGAATATAATAATACATAGATATAGAGAACAACAATAGATATCCAGTGAACAATAACTTCTATTGAATGAATAAAATAGGCTGAAACTGTAAAATTGCATAACTGAAAACAACTTGCTTGAATGGTTGTAGTTATCTCTGAGAAGAGAGCGCATCTGTCTGAGAAAAATGATTACAATGAGGCTCCAGATGCCTTTTTAACATTGCTCATGGATTCCAAAACCCTGGACATCCAAAAACCTAACCCTAGGAGATGAAACGCCAAAAGTTATGTGGGCCCCGATGGGTAAGTTGGTACCTCAACTTCTCGAGGTCGTAACTTTTGCATACGACCTATGTTTTAGGCATGTGATAGTCTGTTGGAAAGGCCTTTTCAAAAACTACACATTATGTCATCAAACTCTAACTTTGTATACATTTTGACTGTGGCAAGCCAAAAAAAACATTGTTTAGGGACCCAAAACGACCCTGGAAATACAGAAACATGTGCTGACATGAAAACTTCCAAAACAAGCCAGTTGGATTAGGTGGGTGGTAACCAATCTCCATCTAGCAGTTGTGTATGGATTCAGATAGCCTCGAAAGTGTAGAACCCACAATTACAAATAATTACATAGGAATGTATTGAACTAAAACTGTCAAAAGGAGCTAGTTGGAATAGGTGGGTTTCCACCAATATCCACCTAGATTAGTCCTCCCCCCTTATGAATCAATGGTCTCCATTACGTTGAGGGCCCCCATCAGATGAGGAAATTTTTGTTGAATTTGGCCATGGGTGAGCCATTTTCCTTGGTGTAGGAGCTTCCCTACCTTGACAACCCAATAAAGTTGGATCCTCTGCTGGCGAGTTCCCTTGAACTATGTGTCCACTATCTGATTAGTGGATGCATGTTCCATGTAGTCAGGGTTGAGCTCTATTGATGTCAACTATTCTGTGATCTTGGAGGTTTCCAATAATGGTGGAAAATATTGCCGGAGGAGGTCTGTATTGAACATTGGGTGCAATCCAAGGAAGGGCAAAGTGTTGAGCTCAAAAGCATTGTCTCCCACATCCAAGTAGATGAAGCTTTCGATGGGGCCCTGTAAGGCATTCTTTTTGCAAATGTAACCAAACCTTGTCTCCCACATGAAACTTGTGTGATACCCAGTGTTGATCATGGCATTTCTTGTACTTAGCAAAGGCTTTCTGCAAAATCTCATGGACCTGTTAGCAGATGTGTTGAATCCACTCAATGAATCTGGTGGCTTTGTCAGCCTCGGGTTGAACATGGGAAGAATCTATCTATGTGGTTTCAATAGGTAGTGCAACATCAATGGGACCCAAGGGTTGGAATCCCAACCCCACTTGAAAGGGGCTATGGTCGATGGAGCTATGGAGAGCCATTTTGTAGATGTGTTGAACATAGGGAAGACTCTCATCCCATGTACACAGATGATTAGAGTTATACATGCACAGGATGTGCACAGTCATCTGATTGACGAACTCTGTTTGTCCATCTGTTTGAGGGTGGAAGGAAGTGGATTTAGTGAGCTTGGTGTCCAACAGTGACCAGAGACTCGACCAAAATGTGCTAAGGAACCTGTTGTCTCGATCAGAGATGATGGTATGTGGTATCCCAAAATGGACCCACATTCATTCAAAGAAAAGCTTAGTAGTATCTGTTGTTTTGATGCCCTTCTTGTATGCTGTGAGAATGGCCATATTCGAAAACCAATCAGCCACCATAAATATGCAATCATTTCCTTGCTTGGTCGATGGAAGACTAGACATGTAATTCATTGAGATGGATTCCCAAGGCCTCTCGGGAGTAGGAAGAGGGGTGTATAAGCCTTGCTTCTTGATGGTTGGCTTGGAAATGGCACAAGCAATGTAAGATCTGATGTACTTGCTGACGTACTGTCAAATTTTTGGTCAATAAAAATGTTTATGTAGAATGGCCACAGTTTTCTCCACACCAAAATGTCCTTCCATCCGACTGTAGTGAGCCTCCTAAATCAGCTTTGCATGCTCGCTTGTAGGAACATAGAGATGGCCCAGATGCCATAACAATCCATCCTGAATGAGAAAATCGATGACATTTGTGCCTGTACCCAAGAGCTGATAGGTGGTGGCGAAGTCAGGATCTTGTTGATAAAGTTGGGACCACTCAGATGCCTCATGCCCACAAGAATGGAGCATGGTGGTGAGTGTAGCCATGGGAGGTCCACTGAGGCAGTCAACGACTCAATTTGTGATCCATGTCTTATACTTGATGTTGAGATGGAATTGTTGCAGGTATGTGGACCACTTTTGATGGCGGTTGTTCTGCAACTTCTCTTGTGTCTATATGAACTGCAGAGGCTTGTAATCAGTGTGGATGATTGTCTCCTTGCCCAAAATGTAATGTTTCCATTGGCAGCAGGCTTGCACAATGGAATACATTTTCTTGTCATAGGAGGGATATTTCCAGATGGTATCTGAGAGTGTCTCACTATGGTATGCTACTGGATGACCATGATGAGTGAGAAATACACCTACATCATAGTCAGATGCATCAGTCTCAATCTCGAATGGCTTTTGTTGATCAGGTAAGGAGAGTACTAGAGTTGAGCACAAGCGATGCTTCATATCATCAAATGTTTGTTGTTGTGCCTTCCCCCATGCGAACTTTTCCCTACCACCTCACTTGGTCACTTGGTTGAAGGCCCATGCAATATGGAATAATCCCAAAAAGAACCATTAGTAGAAGTTGGCAAGTCCCAAGAAGCTACGAAGCTCGGTTAGTGTGGTCAAGGCTGGCCAATCACGGATGACTTGGATCTTAGTTGGATCCACATGTACCCCATGCTCATCAACAATGTAGCCCAAGTATTGGACCTTGTTGATGCCAAAGGATCATTTTCCCAAGTTGGAATATAGCTTGTGCTACCACATAGTGCTCAAAACTTGTTGAATATGTTGCATGTGCTCCTCCCAAGTTATGTTGAAGATGAGGATGTCATCCAGATGTACCACCACAAAAGAGTTGGTGAAGGGTCTCAATACATCATCCATCAACCTTGTGAAAGTGGTTGGTTCATTTGTTAAGCCAAAGGACATGAGAATACATTCAAAGAGACCTTATTTAGATTTGAAAGTTGTCTTCCATACATCAGTCGGTTCGATCGGAACCTAGTGGTAGCCATACTTTAGGTCAATCTTGTTGAAGAACTTTTCCCCCTTGAGTTGGTCAAGAGGTCATCAATTTGGGGAATTGGGTATTGGTTCCTGACTATGATTTTGTTTAATGCTTTGTAATCAATGCAGAGCCGCCAGGTCCCATATTTCTTCTACACCAATACAATCAGGCTTCTGGAAGGGGAGGAGTTAGGTTTGATGTGCCCCTTTTGAAATATCTCTTGGATTTGTTGCTTGATTTCATCACTTTCAATCAATGACCGATGATATAATGGTCCATTGGGCAGAGGTGCACTAGGGTTTAGATCAATTGGATGCTTGACTTGCAGTGTGTCGATACCCCCGTGGGTGAGGAGAAGATGTGTCTGTACTCTTCCACGATCACGTTCACTTGATTTTGTTGCAAAGAGAGGCTCTGTGTAGAGGTCACAGATGTAGTGATGACCTTCTGCTTACTATGAGCACGGATCAAAAAGAATATGAACTTCTCAGTCTGTCAAATTACCTTACTACATTGCTTAGTAGAGATTAAATAAATAGTGGTAGGCAGCACTACCTCTGGTATCCTCTACAATTGTCTACCCAAAGTAATAATAACATTGTGGGGTCTATATTCCTACACAGCATGTCGCTTCCACAAATATGGTTGTCCTAAAATAACATCACAAACTTCAAGGGGAGAAATATCACACAATATCTCATCTTTAAAGGGCTTGATGTCGCAAGGCAGATGAAATTTTTGGCTGACACGAAGATATCTTCCTTGGCGAAGCTAGCCGATGGTGTAGGGTTGCAAGTGTGGTGTCATCGGCGGGTCCAACCGCTTGACGACCTCTACTGAGATCAGGTTCTTCTAATTTCCGCTATCGACAATAAAATGAAGCAAAGCCTCCTTTACCCACATTTGTGAGTGAAACAGGTGTTCCCCTTCCTCTCATTCTTTTGGTTCGCTTGGATGGAATTTGGTGGTAATGACAGTGGCGTTGGGTTTGGCATCGATAATCCACTTCCCTCCTTATCGATTTGATTCGGATTAAGAATATTCCTATGACTCGGAAGATTTCATCTTGACCACCATTGACTACTGGGAGCGACATTCTTCAGTGTTGTGTCAAGGGCTTTTATGGTACTCACACCACTTTCCCGTGTCCGTCTTCGACTTCTCATTACCCTTCTTGTGTTGTGGCTTGGACTAGTTGTTCTGAGAGTGGCCATATTTTCTTTGTCCCTTGTTTTGTGGGTTGGGGCCACCTTTGCCTTGCTTTGGCTGTGAAGAGTTTGCAAATCCAAACTCTCACCTCTTCTACTTAAATTTCTACTCGATCTTGACCACATATCTATAAGTCGCACCTAATGATGTGATGTACAAAAACTCCATTTCTATTTGAATGTATCTATGAAAATAGTCGTCGTATTTGAGCACTATATTTTGTTCAGAGTCTTCGATACCCAATTTGGTGCATAGGGTATGGAAAATATTGGTGAAATCTAGTACTGTCTGGTCCCTTTCTTGACGCAGTGTGGTCCATCTTGTGTACTGGTCCTCATAGCTTCCAACTTGGCAGTATTATTTTTTAATGGCACCCTTAAAGGAATCCCATGTGGGGGCGATCTAAAATATTGTAGATTCCTCTATGGCCCTTTGTTCAGAGTAAGTATCCCACCATTCCTTAACATGGGGGACAACCTTGAGAAGTGCAAAGGTAATCTTTTCGCTGTCGGAAAAATTGTTGACCAAAAAGTACCCGTCGAGCAGCTTCAACCATTTATCTACAACATATGCATTTATCAGTCCTTCAAATAATGGAATATCAAAATTTACTTGTACCTTGAAGGGGGTTTCATGGCCGCTTGATGAATATGCATCTCCTGTGGGAAGCCACCGAAGGATCTGTGCAACTTGTCCATCATTTCATTCCTTTGTCGCGCAAGGGATTCCTCGAGAAACATTTTAAAAGGATATCTTGCTCCATCATCTTTCTTCTCATATCCTATGGGTTGTTGTTGAGCTCAGCACAGCCGATCTTGCAAAGGATCAACTAGTTCGAGTCCCAACTTCTTGTACCCAGATCTTTTCAGGGACATGCAGGAGAAAAAAAAATGAAAAGAAGACTGCTTTGAAAACACTGATCCAGATTTATGAGCGGAACGAAATGAATAAATAGACTGAATACAATAACACAGATATGCATATAACAACAACAGATATCCAGTGAACAGTAACTTCTATCGAATAAATAAAATAGGCTGAAACTGTAAAACTGCAGAACTGAAAACAACTTGCTCGAATGGTGGTAGCTATCTCTAAGAAGAGATGTGGCTATTACGTGCATCCATCTGAGAAGAATGATTACAATGAGGCTCCATAGGCCTTTTTAACATTACTCATGAATTCCAAAACCATAGACATCCAAAAACCTAACCCTAGGTGCTGAAATGACAAAAGTTATGTGGGCCTCGATGGATAAGTTGGTACCTCAACTTCCCAGGGTCGTAAATTTTGCATACGACCTCTATTTTAGGAACATGATAGCCCGCTAGAAAGGTATTTTCGAGAACTACACATTATGTTGTCAAACTCTCACTCTGTCTACAATTTGACTATGGCAAGAAGAAAAAAAACATTGTTTAGGGCCTCAAAACGGACCTGAAAATACAGAAAGACGTGTTGACATGAAAACTTCCAAAACAAGCCAGTTGGATTAGGTGGGCGGCCACCAATCTCCATCTGACAGCTATGTAGGGATTCAGATGGCCTCAAAAGTGTAGAACCCACAATTACAAATAATTAGAAAAGATCGTGTTGAACTAAAAATGTTAAAAGGAGCCAGTTGGAATAGGTGGGTGGCCACCAATATCCACCTGGATCAACACCAAACAAGAGTAGGTTTGATTAGGACCTTCCATTAGGCGTTCTCCCTTATCTGCCTGACAGGGCATTCAGAAAGGTCAACTAAAATGACACTATAAGGACGGCCAGATGACAAGATAAGCTTGTGTAGTCGTTTGTGTTAATTTTTTATTTTAATTTACTAATGGCTCCATCCTATAGCCCTTTTTGGAGGTGTTTTTTTGGTACTCTACCTCCCAAACCTCCTAGAAAGATTTTAAATTTCTTTTCACAACTTAGATTTGATGGTGAGAGTGAAATCTCTACATTTGAACATTCTTTTAAATTATGGAAATTTTATGGTTCTCAGAATATTAATGATGGATATGCCATTTGCAGGTTGTTCACTCTCACTTTTGCAGATCAGGTCAAGAGTTGGTGTGAGACTTTGTCATTTGCCTCTATTCACACATGGGAACAATTTATGCATGAATTTTTGCATGCTTTTGAGAATTATGATTATGATGATTTGTGTGCAGAGATATTAGAGCTTATAAAGAACATAGATGAATCTCTTCAATATGTTATCATATTTACTCAGCTTTTCTATAGATTTCCTTTGAATGATAGGCCCTCTAACAATGATTCGATTTCCTATTTAGGCTCTCTTGATAATGAAATAGACCAGCTAGTGGATGAAAAATCTAAATCACGTTTTAATATTTCTTCACATGTTGATTTGGATTTAAATAAAAATGTTGAAAACACTAATCCTTTTGTTGAACTCCATATGTCTGTATCTTTCCTTACTATGGGGGATATAGATTAGATAAAGATTTCCTTTTTGGAAGAAACAAATGTATCCTCCCATCACTCCATTCCCCCTTGCCTTCCTTGTGACGAAAAAGAGGCTTCTTGTGTAAATTCAGGCTCAAATTTTTATATAGTTGACCAAGATGAGGGTTTTCATGTTGATAATGGGACACTTCAGGTCACATCGATGGTCATGGCAAGTTCCCACTATCCTATCTCATTTTTTCCATCATAAGGAATGGAAGAGGAAGCTATGGGGAAAGACATGAATGCCAATCATTTTGTTAATGAAGAAAATCTAGACACACTTAAAATGAATTCTTCCTCGCACATGGATAATTATAAATTAATTTATGTTGATTTGGATTGTCCTAATGTTTCAAATTCTCCTAGTTCAAGTGACATAGAGCAAGACTAGTTTCCTATTGTTGATAAATGATTTATTGAAACCTCTTATTCTAATGATTCGTATGACTTTTGTTTCTCTTCTAATCATGAATATGTTTTGGAAGACATTTGAGATTCTCATATTGTGCAGGCGCAAAACAACCATGCTGATATTTTCACTTCGGGAGGAGAAATAAACATATAAGACATACCTCTTTTATCACAACAATCCACTTTTTTCTTGGAAGAGGAAAATCATCTTGAGGAAGAATCTGTTGATTGTGAAACCATGCCTAGTGTGAAGCTCACTTATTCATAATCAACTATTGATGCTCTTAAAGAGGAGGAACTACCATTGAGGGGTCACTTTCTAAAAAAAAATCTTTTTCTAGAGAATCTTTTAGTTCTCTTAATTCTTCCACTTATTACTACTTGTATCATCATATCTTTAATGGTTTGACTTAGCAGGAAACCACCCACCATCCGATTCAAATAAATTCAATGGATTAGACTTCTTTTGAAATACATGATGGGGACAATGTACATGTGGAAGATAGAGAGGATAAGGTTTCTTCCCATGAACTAATCACAACCAAGCGTTATCAATCTTTCTCATGGGATGAAGGGGATGTTATAGTAAATGTGTATCAGACCATGTCTTCTCCTTTTTCATCTTCATTTCTGATTAGTAGAGAAGTTTCATGTTCAAGTAACATGTACCTGATATTTTTGATACTAGTGGATATCACCATTGTTTTGAAATTATCTTTCATGCTATGGTGGAAACTAGCCCTTGTAGATCATTTGTTTCAACTAATTTGTCTCATGTTGATGATTTCTTGAAGTATGAGTCCATGGAGGCTTGCCAAGATAATAAGGCACTTCAATCTATGTCGATGGTTATGCCATGCCCTTATTCTTTTGTCTTGTCTTCAAGGATAAACAACTTCATTAGCATGAAGATTCTCTCACCGAGCACACTTCACATCAAATCTATGCATGATTCCCATCCAGTATGTGACTTTCCATTGAACTCCTTCTATCAATTCTATGGTAGTAATGGTATATTTTATGATAGAATTGAAGCATGGTTGGACGAATTGTATTATTCTAATGTTACCATGAATTATCATTATCACATATTTAATATGGTGAGTAGATTTTATCATGCTTTAATTTTTCTCACTTTTACTCTGTCTTTATTCCAAGTTTTGTTTGTAATATTTTGTCTTGAACATATATCTGCAGGCTTGGGATTACACAAATGGCTACATTGGCATTATGACTTTACATAGTTCATTTTTCAGCCATTGTAGCGTAGAATAGGAGTAGGGTAGAATAGGCTAGTGTCTTTCCTTTGCACAATTTATCTTTGCTTTCTATATTTTAATTAGTTTTTTGTTTACATTCTCTTTTCATTATTGTTGGCTTATCAATAAATGAATTTTCATCAAAGGTGGAAAGAAATAGAAGGCCTGCAAACTAACTTTCCCTTAATTGGATTTTCAATTTGTTTTCATATGTGGGGAACTTACTTTATCAGATCCTCAAATTTTTCTATGTGTTGGGTAATTTTCATATCACAGATTTTATGCATGATCACCATGTCAAATCATTTTCAATGCATTGTGTCATATTGCAAACGAGATATTTTAAATTAATATACTATTTGAATCCTCTTGTAATGAAAATCGGCACTCAGATTCGCCCCATATTCACATCTACATAATTTTGATCTGGAAAAGTTTACTTAATTAATATTCTTATGAGTTTTGGGCTTGTTGTCCCACACATAGTAAATTGAAAGTTTGAGTTACTAAAATTTTCCAAACTGAAATCCAAGCTACTCAAACTACTTGGAATCTCTTTAGAATATTATGTTTCCTTGGTTTTACAGTTGTTCAAATAGTGTCTTTCCCAATTGATTGTTTCTTCGATTACTTTCAGCCAACATGAATTTTTTGCATAGACCTTTTTAGCATAACGAGCTTAGCTAATTTTTGTTTCGTTTGAGTTATTTTTTGTTAGCACCTTTAGTTTTAATTTTTGGGCACTAGTTACATATATCTTATGATCTGTTCAGTTAGTTTTCAAGGGGGATTTTCATCCATTATCTTGCAACTCTCTTCACCCAAGATTCCTCTCATACACAACAACAAGAGATATTCATTTGCATTGTCTAGATGAATTTTTGACAATTCTTGACAGCATGGTAATTTAAGTATTTTGCTGATATCTTTTTCAGAAATTTTCTGGAATCAATTTTTTATTCCCCAACCCATTGGTTGATCAAAGACTCAATCCTAATACTATCAATTATGAGAATTTTATACCTGATTTTTCCTCAAACAATATATTTTCATCCATTGGGTTTGTTGATTTTGGGTCACTCATTATGCTTACATTCTCGAGCAATCTGATTTTTATCATGGCTGAGAATTACACACTTATCTCATGTTGAATCCATTCAAATGCTTGGGAGTTGTAAGTATCTTGATGAAATATGTCAAGACAACTTCCAAAGATTTTAATTTTGAGTTCTCAACATCTATTTTGATATCGGCAAAGATAATAATGTTCAATATGTGAATTCCTTTGGGGGGTTGTAACTCATCAATCTATTGAGACCCACATTCTTCAACGCTCTTTGAATCAAAACTTAGATGATTCATAATAAAAAAAGATAACCATTGTTTGGGTTAGTTTGGGACATCTTTTATTGGATCCCTCTTGCTCGAGAACTTTTTGATTTTGTTTTCCGGACTATATGTCTCATTCTTTGAATGGTAAACCTATCTAGTGGAGAGACAAGATATACACTCTTCTTTTTTATTTCACTTTCCTCTTATTCATTGACACGTGTAAGCTTGAGGAAGTGGAATTTATGGTTTCTATACTTGGAACACTCTTGATAGCTTGAGGCTATTGGCTTCATGGAATTTCCCATCACACCAAGCTCATCACCAATTAGAATTCTGATCCTAATCACTTCATTCAATTTTGATTTCTAATTGTATCTTCATTTGATTTGGGGAACTCAATCCATTTAGGTTGTTACCTGAGATCGGTTGCACCTTTCCAGCGTATCTTAATTGCTCCATCTTCTTGATGATTTCATCTTACCTCTCACGAGGCTGAAGATGATCATGCTAATGTTCCACACTATCATCATTAATAATAAGAGGAAATACATACTTTGGGGTGCAATGTTAAAAACCTTTGAATCATATTTTTATGACTAATGCATGTAGATGTATTGGTATTTTAGAAGACAAATGCAATTGGAGTCTAATGGTCATTTTTGTTTAATTTGATTGACTTAATTTCAAGAACAAGACATTGTGTCCAGAAATCCAAATTGATATCACAACAATCATGACACTAAAGTAATTTGTTGAAGGGAATATTGAGGGAAAGCACATAGTGCTCATCTCCCAGGAAGAAGGCTATGATATTTGGCTAAATGCATAGTGAATGAATATTTGATGATTGCACTGACCTTTACACAAAGTTTTATGACAACCAACTTAGTTTAAGTTTACATTAGCTTAGCATGCTTTGCTTATGATCAATTTTAATTTCGGTCTTTACTTTTCTTTTAGTTTAATTTCATTTCAATAAGTCATTCATTTAAGAGGAGGATTTCCTCCCAAACTGTCTAAGAGTTGATCAAACCATTCTCTTTTGTATGCAAGTTGGGAAAATGGCTTGTGCAACCAACAACTCCAAATTTTTTCTCTTGGAAGGAGGGAAAATTAGGGAAGTGTTAATCTAAACTCGGTTGCTCAGATTCATTTGCAACATTTTTAATCAACCAAGATTGTCACCAACTCAATAGCCAATAAGAAATATATTCTCATTCATTTATTCTCATATTTTTTTCTGATCTAGTCATTGTTTGGAGTCATTTTAATGACTATTTTGATAACCTCCATAGTTGTAATATATCTTTACATTATCAGAATGAATCTCTGGTATTAATGATTATATTTTATGACAAAGAGAAAACAGTGTTTGAATGAGAATTATGAAATTTAATTTCCGTTATTGAGAATTCAAAGTTTTCAAAATTGCATAGGAATTGCGTATGTTACGGAATCTTGAGAGCTTATGGGTTTGTAGAATGTTTCATATAGTTGGTTTTTGAAAATCTGTTTTGATTGAACATCTACATTAACCCATTATGCTAGATTTCTAGAAGATTATTTTGTTGCAGTGAATGAAAGAATTGTATGTGACAATTGTATTGGAGAATTATGTTGTGAATCTTTTACACTAGATCATCAATTCTTGTACTCTGGTTTGTACTTCATTTCATATCAAAAACTCTGTGAATCTTTTCATTGGGCTTGATATTGATTGGCTAACATTTCTTGATTGTTGATTTCCCTTGGCTTACTGTCAAGTGTCCATTGAAAACACTTTTTATGTTGTTGTTGTCATATTTATTACTCGTTGTTGTTTTCTCTTCTTGATCCGGGATCTTTTCATCGAAGTGACTTATAAAGAATTGTATTAAATGAGCATAAATTAAAGTGCACCATAAAGAAGGAAAAGCTCAATAATGAAGAGACATGAGCATCAAATCTGAACACAAAAACTTGATAATAGAGTTCATCCCTGGTGGACTACGTCTCTGGGTCCTGCTCTCAAATGGGTAGGCCTTTTTATTAACTCAGCAAAAGAATTTGACAAAATACATAAGTATACCTCATTTTGGAATTAAGTTGCAGAAGCTTTGCTCGGATCAGATTACAAACAACACCATTGAATTTGTGACGTTGAATTACCCAAAAATGACTATCTCCATGCCTCAATCCAACTCTAGCACTCCTAGGCCCATGAGAAATCTTGTCTCGATTTTTGTGCCTACAACCTGCAATTAATTCACTATACTTTGTCTCAAAAAATGTGCTCGATCGTACCGTCAAGCGCCCTCCTCCCATCCATGGGAAAACTCAACATTTAAATTAAATGTTGGGTGGACTAACCAATGGAGTTGTTTGGCTCAATGGTTGGCGGATGCTATGTAAGGCGTTTGGATAGGGGGAGGTCTCAGGGTCGAACCCACGGGCCTCCCCTTTTAAGATGTAGTTATAACAATATATATATGTGGTTTGAACTACCACCAAATTTGGAGTTGTTATTTAAATTTGTCGGAGTTGGAAGTTTGGCCACCAAATTTGGTGGGCTTTTTTTTTATTTTTGAAAATTCGGTTACAGGCCCTCACTATGCATTTTCCCATTGCCACATGGTAACCAACCATTGGCCCACATCATTCACCTATACAGTCACCCTGACACGTCACATGTTTTTCATGTCAGCCTACCATGTATGGTACGGATGCCAAGTGTCTTCCACGTCCCGTATGACCTGCCACGTGGTTGTAAAGACTACCACATGGCACTTCCTCATTGGTCCACATGTTGACCAGAAAATATCGAAAATGAGTGACACCTGGCAGCCTCCAGTGTTGCCATGTCACCATATTGATATCATGTTGATGTTAGCATGGCATGTGTCATCCTCTGCGTGGGCCATGTACACTGTATGGATGTTGATGTCATCCATATTGATGTCAACATCAACAGTACGGATGTTGACTCATCCCTGCTAACTAGGCTAGGTTAACCAAAACTTTGACCATGAATATATTTTGATCTGTAACTTCATTTGATGAGTCGTTTACTCCGTTGGAAATTTTGTGACATGATCTTTGCAATGATGCCAATTTCACTGAGTTTTGAGGACTTTTAATTTTTGTGCTTTCTCTATATTCTAGGGCCATTCTGAGCCTCCTGAGTTGCTTCTGTGAATTCTAAGTCATCCTTAGTCTTCTCTGGATCCTTTTTGGATAAGGCCTTCCCACTGAGAGCTTTTTGGGCCACCAAAATATTTCATCAATCAACAGATAAGTGAGAGAATAGTTCCCTCACCTTTTCCTTCTCAATCCACTTTTCCTTGCTTGGATGTGTTCCCTTTAATCCTGCTCAAAGATAACCAACATCACCCCTGCATGAATTCCTCGTCCTTCTGTCCARGATGATATATTCCTTTAACTCATCTAAGTACTSAGGAAMAAACTCATCAACTGAAGGTATTGAAACTTCCTCACCTTGATCCATGATCATGRGAGGCTAAAAAAKTTTCAAGTTCTCCACTTTTACAACTGAGTAKATCTGCATATAAGGTGGAAGATCTAGAAGAAAATCATTGGTACCACTTTTCTCCAAAATAGTGAAGGGTCCATAACAGATGGGCTTGAGTTTCTTTCCTTCACCCTTCAATCTCTCCTTGTTGATGTGAAGCCATACCTGGTCTCCAACCTTGAACTGATGATCAACCCTATGTTTGTCATGTCGAGCCTTATACTATGCTTGACTTTTCTCCAATTGTTCCCGAACTGCTTGATGTATCTGTTGGATCCTCCAAATGAAATTGTGGGCTCTATCTTCATTTCTATCTTCATTTGAATTGACATCTCTCCCATACATCAAGTCCAAAGGAACCTTAGGTAAATACCCAAAACATGTCTCAAAAGGCGAACACGGAGTGGAGGAATGTAAGGTTCGATTGTAAGCATGTTGTACATAGGGTATCTCTTCATCCCATGATTTGGGATGCTTACTACAATAGCCTCGAAGCAAAAGTACCATTGTTCGGTTAACAATGTTTACATATTTAGTTACTGTTATAACCCCATAAATTATGGAAATCAACTTGTGACTGGGATATTAACTGTATCTAGTGTTTTTTTTTACAAATGATTTTTTGTTCTGCAAATAATTTGAGAAAAAAGAAAAAGAAAAAGAGGGCATAAAAGAATTGAAATGAAATCCCCATGCAATAATAGTAACTTGGTCATACCTTTCAAGCATGGCCAAGTTCTTTTTAAATTTAATGTTGATAGGGTAGTGAATAAATCTGACCAGACTGTCTAATCCTGGTTAGATAGCCCTTAGGTTAGATTAGTGAATAAATATGACCAGACTGTCTAATCCTGGTCGGATAGCCCTAAGGTAGAGTAATCTCTTAACCCAACAGTTTAATCTGGGTTAATTGTCCTAGGAAGATAGGTTAGCATGTAGGTTAGTTGCTTCATTTGTTTTACCCCAATAAAACCAGCTTGATGAAAAATGTTGCACCATGTCTCAAATGCATAAAGTATAGTTTGGTCGAAGTCCCTTGGTGGTGTCTATGTGAAAATTTGGGAAAAAACCCATAAGATGCACCTATCCTAAGTTTTCCCAACACATATTTTTCTACTCCTGATTTATATTTCTTGCACTTATCAGCGGTCCAGATCACGGTGCTTAGATATACGGTGCACAGAGCATTCCGGACCCCCCCGACCGTTCTGCTTTTAACCGGGGGGGGTCCGGAATCGGTAATAATAATTGCGCACATTTGGACGGCCCAGGGACGAGGGCTGAAATCTAAGGCCCATCTTTGATTCTGGACTCCCCCGTCCGTTCTGACTTTAATGGAGGGATGGGGGGGGGGGTTAGGAATGGATATTCCCTCCGGTGGGCCCCTTGTCATAGGTGGCACAAATCTATTGGTCCCGAAGTCTTTTCACCATATGCCATTTGACAGCCTCCATGACTCAGGGATGTCATTTTCCACTGAGGCCACTTGTTCCGCTTGTTCCCAACTTATGTCCCATCCCATAACTACTGTCAATCCTTGTTGTCATTCCTTTTCCCTTTTCACTCATGACCAGCCCTCTATTGCGACTTTTACCTCCAATCCCTAGCCTCCACGTCACCCGTCCGTATGTTTTGGCCACCGTCACCTGCCATCTCACCCCCAAGTGGCCTGTTGTCCATTTATTATGGGATAACCTACCCGTTATCCTACTGACCTATCTCCCGCGCCCAACCGACCCCAGTTTTAAATAAAACTACCGTTTTCCCCCTTCATTCACTATTCGTCCATCGCACCAGAAATTTTACCTCTTACGCCTCCATTGATTTTCCTTCACCTTCATCCACAGTCAATCGACCCCACTAACTTAGTGTTTATTGCAGGTATTGTTGCAGAGATGGCACCAAATCCAAGACAAGCAGAAGGAGAGGAGAATCCTTTTCTCCCGCCTCCTGTCGACCTGGACAAAATCCCATTGGTCGACAAAGACAGATTGATCCCAGATACCATTTGCGACTTTGATTTTTCAGACCTCCAGTCATGGCTCCGGGAGGTGTTCCTGGACTAGAGTGATGAAATTGGACTCTGGGAGTCCAATTTGCCCCTATACCTTTTTCCCTAGATCCACCACTTTCCCGAATTCGCCCTCAAAAGCCAAGCTCATTATATCCCCGACCAGAGGGTCGTCGTATCCTCATCCGGAGACACCCTGTTCCTCATCACTCCCGAAGACATAGACCAAATGATGCAGACTCCTCGTACAGACTCTATGGCTCTGTTCAACCTAGAAATCCTTACAGAGCTGTATCAGAAAATGACCTTTCCCCAGAGAGCTCAGATATTCGAGTTTCTCCTTCCCACTTTCACTCAATTCCCTTCCACAAATCCCCCTTACCCGTCATCCATGTTCTCCACCAAGGAAAACCAAGTCATTTCCTCCCTTTGTGCCCTTTTAGGTTACTATTCCGACCAGTGGGTAAATGAGCCCATCCTGGGTTTTCTATCCATTTTCTCCAATGATGAAAAACCCACAACACAGTTTGATTACAACACTTTCTTGGCCGACAATATTCACGAACAGTTCATGAATTTTGGTACGGAGGGTATGTTCAGATATTCATCTATATTGGCATACATGTTTGTTTACTTTCAAGTAGACAAATTAATTTTTTCCATGCAGAAGATGGACGCAGATGGAAGGCCTCAGCCAGTCACCGCATGGACCTCTTTGCTGAAGCATAACTCCACAGAGTATAGCTTCAAGGCTTTCATAGATATTTTCTATCACCCGATGGTAAGCATGTTGAGTGGCAAGCCCGAGCCATGAATAAACGACGAAGTCCAGAGAATTCTGCATCTCTCGTACAATGCAAAGACAGGAGACTGGTACCTGTATCAAAACCACACCGAGATCCGAGTTTTCGGGTGCGAATTGGCACCCTACAAGCTGCCAAAGTACATGTCAGTAAGAATCTTTGCATTAGAGTATATTAGACAGATCATGAATTCAGACGACATTCATTTCGTCTCATTGAAGAAAAAGCAGCAGTTGCGCATCAAGGGGTAGATAGGCTCTTTCATCTGCAACAGTCGTGGCGCCAGAGAAGAAGCGGACCGGATGCTGAGAGAGATGAATTCTCTCTTAAGTTTCCCATGGCACTATGATCCATGCGGGATCATTTCAGAAATGCGGGTGAAAAATAAAAACATCATGTATGTGCATGAGTCCAAGCCCGAGATCGAAAAATTTTCAAATCAGACAGTTTGGGTGCCTGACACCTTGATCGAAGTGGAACAGCAGGTTCCCCCGATCACTGTACCACCAACTACTACACCACAGGTCAGACAAGAAAAGAGGCCTCGACAAGAATCATCTCCACCTGTCACGGAGGTGTTGTCCGAAGAGTTCCAATTGCATACTAAGAGGCCCAAAACAACCACAGTTCCCGGTCGAACTGGAGAATTAGAAGTTTCGCCTACCACAGTAACCAAGCTTGTCATTCCATCTTTCGGTTCGAGCCAGCATAAAGAAATCACCCCAGCAGTACCAAAGAAATCCATATATTCTCCCCTGGACACTCAGCCAGGCTAGACTGGGCCCAAGTTGGGCATTTTCGAGAAGTACGAGTTGATCAAGGAAAGGAACCAGACCCTCACCAGTAGTACTTATGCCCAGTTTCAGAAGAAGTCATCCACCGCACATCATAGGCTGCTATCTGCATTCGACACAGAAAGAGGCAGGATGCACATGGCCTTCCTACAGGCACAGGTACCAGATCCCAAGGTAATCACAGACTACAAGAGAGCCACCTTCGAGTTCCAGACGAAGGACGT
>JZKD02S1810952.1:67414-77849 GCA_000966675.3 Picea glauca
ATAACGAACGAAGAGGCCACATTCACTTTTGCACACAAAGAGTGGGGACCTCGACTTTAATCCCCACTTCACGGTTTCAAAACGCTTTTAATAACACCAAATCCCTTAACTAAAAAGCTCAAGATAAAATTAACGCGGCATTTTCATTACATCACACTTTGCTGCTTTATGTTTGGCACCGGTCTTTAAAATTTATCTCTATATTGTTCAGTAAGTGAAAATGCTTGTCTTTATTTGATAATTCATAAAGCTCATGGTTGATGATGTAGGGAGTATCCTTTTGGTTAAATATCATGTGGTGCTAAATTTATCTTGTGATTAAAAGTTTATTTCAAGCAATAAACTCCTAGGATAAAGTTTTCTTTCTTTCTTAGTTTAGAAAGCCTTAGTTTTATTTTTATAGGGACTACCCCCCTTGGCTTCGCTAGGAGTTGGCCTAGACGGAGGAGTCGAGGATCAGGTGACAACACCTTGACTCGAGACTTGCCCCCAAGGACACACCAAGTGGATTGAAGGTTTCTTCCACGATAACCCAGGTGTGTACTAGGACGGCAACAGTACTAACATTGGGTTACTAAAACTACTTGCAAGGGCACCTTAAAAGAGCATGTATCCATTAGTTGAGGGAAGATTTCTTGGCATATTTGAGAAGACCTATTTGCTTTCCTAAAACGCAGCAAATGATAGATTTGATTGATGAAACTTAGAGCCCAACAAGAGGTCAAAGACAGACATGTTGGGCAGCCCTCATAGTTCCTCAAAAAATCTACAGTTATCCTCCATTTCTAGGGATAACTAAGGAGATGATGTCTTGAGGCCCTCAGGTTGCAGACATGGAGTGCTGAGGGATGGATTGACTTGTGATGTCCACTTACACAGATGAAGACCCACTTAACCACCACACTTCTCTGGTTCATCATCATGATGTCATCCATCACATCAGCCTGTTTCTGAAAGACAATGGGTCTTGCTCCATGAGGTACAAGTCAGGTATTGTGGTAAGTGGCACTTTAATACTTGAGGCATTTGAGTATGTTGCATTTGATGCTACTTTTGATTATAGAATGTCTGCTTGGAAATTATGCTCTTTGCCTTGTTTCACCTTGGTGGTTGACATTGTGCCCTAGTAAGTGGTCACCCTTGGGGAAAGTTTTGTTACTGGGAGTTCCCATTGATGAGTCATTGTATCATTCTCGATATTACTTGTCACTTTTCACACTTCATCATTTTCGTATCCCCACCTTTTGGGATTTTCGGGTGTACTGACCCAAGAAGGGATTGTACCTCATTTCATGGAAAGAAGGGGTTGAAGGCCCATAGGCTTGTAGCTGGAAAAAGATAAAAGCCAATCATAAGCCTTTTAGATGCTCGCCCAAGGATCTCGAGGACAATGAAATGTCTCTCATAAGAAACTAATGGGACCTGTGAGAAATAACAATATAAAAATGCCAACCAAGGTAGAGCATGTGTGGGCAATGTTTTTCATGCTTAGGTAGAAGTCCCACACATTGTCTTCAACTTCAGGAAGCACGGTGTGACCAAGGTAGAGTCAAGGTGGGCAATGTTTTTCTTGCTTAGGTAGAAGTCCCACTTTGGCTTCAACCTGGAAACACTTTAAATAATTAATGGCAATAAATGGGCTTGGAAAAAGGTTGCATTGAAAACGAAGGTGTAGTACACCCTCTACAAAGGCACCTATGAGTGAGACAATACGAACCCTTGTATGTCATGGACCCCATACCCAAAATTCTTATCCCCATCCACTTCATTGTTTTGCATGACTTAGAAAGGGTCCACCTACGAAACACTCCTTGACTCGAGGAATGACTCACCCAATAGGTCACCTTGACAACCCTCCCATACCTAAACTTAGCAAGTTGCATAGGGTCTTTAAGCACTTGTTTAATTTGAAAAGGTAGTTTTGATGCACATGTTTAGGTGGCTCTTGTATTAAAGGTGATTTTACTTGGCATGATACATTTGACTTGAGACCCTTGGAGGGCACACTCATTTGTCTTTGCAAGACCTTGCTTGATGGAAGTTTTTGGAGGAACAAGCCTAGCATGGACCACCAATGGGGCTTGAAGCCCACGAAGTGGATGCCATGATGATGGTGGTGAAGTTTGATGATGGATTAGCATGATTGATGGAGAGGAGGACACCTAACACAATGACACATTGCGTTTGGAGGCCCAACATCTTCTCCAACCACTCAATGACTTGCTAAGAGAGCCAAAACATCACCCTCTTAGGGCTTGACGTCATATTTTAGGGTTTTAATTTGTGTAAATATCAAATTAAATTTGTAAAGGGGAAAAATAAAGGAGGTCAGCGTCCTTATTTTGTGGTTTACCCTAATGTTATGTGGAAAAACATTATATTGAGGTCTTGTATAAATAAGGGACCAAATCATTTCATTTTATCATAGTTCTCTCACTGGGGAGAAGACATACTTGGCTGAAATTTTCTCCCTAGGCTGCCTCTCCCCCTCCTAGGCTACCTCTAGTCTTTTCCTTGCCTGTTGTTGGCGTGTTTCCAGTGTGGCTACTATCACTTATTGTTTACAGCCTCTAGGGCCTGTTAAGACAGACCTAAGGCTGCTACTCAGAGTTGTCCATTTTGTTGTAACAGTTATTTAAATTTTGACAGTTTTTACTTGGGCTGTTTGGGGTCTTTTTCACCCCCTTGTTTGTTATTGGGGTTTTTCTTTTCAGCCCTGTACTTGATGCTGATTGGTTTTTCTACACTAAGTTCTTCTTGGCAAGACTGTCCACTTATATCATGATGAGATCAAACACTTGAGGATTTGATCCATGATCTTCATAGCTTTTCTGAGCATAAAGAAAGAGGACAGCTACACATCAGGTACTTCTATTAATTGTTCTTGCTAAGGTAAAGTTCAGATCTTGTTTTGCTAATGTTTACATCTGCATCTAGTTCAAGTTAATATTCAAAAATATTTTCTTCTGTTCATGATCAGTCCCAGTTAAAGATTGGTTCTCCTTAGCATGTTTAGATTTATATATTTTGTGTTTAATGATTAATCTACTTCATAAAATTTTGGTTTAAGTGTTGATCTTTATCTACAGTAGTGAACAAATTCGAAAAGGATATTACTGTTTTCATTTTCCCTAAAATTCTAACAATAAATCATTTTTCAAGGTTGCTAGGAGGAGTAAAAGGGCTTACACCCTCCTTGATTTACCTTGTTGGATTTACTTGCTCTAGGGAGTAAAAGGGCTTACACCACTGGAGAAGTAGTGGATCCAACTCTTACAACCAAGACTCCATTATCCAATAGATTAAAGCACTAATCTGAAATTGCATTGGAAAACGTGATTTGTTGCGATATTTCATTTGTCTAAAGTGGATTCAATTCTATATGCTATTAGCTTGCTTGAGCCACTAGGGCATCTAGCTTGGCCAAGGATTTCTTATTGCTGCTGTAAATTTAATGCTACAGCCATTAGGGCTGCAGAAAACCTCTTCTTTTACTTATTGTACGTTTACCAACTACTGAAATTTACTTGTAAACTCATATTATCATTTTGGTGTTCATTATCTATCTTTTAGACGGTTCACTTGTTGATTTTTGGGGTTCGATTTTGCTGCTGTAGCAAAGTTTTGCTACAGCCATAAGGCTGCCTTAATAGAATTCTGAAAACAACATCTAGCAGCCCTAACTTGCTATCAAAGTCAATGCTTAAGTATTGGAATACTGCTTACTTGTTTAACACTTGATTGTCCAATAATTCTTTGATACTTTTGATGGTAATTTATGCAGTTAGTGAATCATCCTATCGCTGATATACAAACTTGTTAACTGCTGCAATTTAGGACAGCAAGCTTCATTTGCTTGTCCCTTTGATATCTTGGCTTGTATTGCGATAAATTGTCTTGTCTCGGGTAGGTTTAACACTTTGGTGCAGGTACTCAAGACCTTTATCAACCATTCTTCACCACAAGATTCCTTTCCAAGCCTTCTTTTCACTTTCATCGTTGACCTAAGGGGCTCATTTCATCACCTCTCCATCCTCCGTCTCAATCCCCCTAGGGTCACCAGGATTCCCCCCTTGTGTAGGATTTCTCCTTCACTAAAGTGAGGGTAGTATCTATCTAAGGTGACAGTGGGTAGATACTCTCACAGTTGTCCCACTTTTGTAGATTGGGTCGGGATTTGCCCAACCTACAATCTGTGCGATAACAAGCGTTAATAAGTCACTTCAACTTCAGGTTATTTTATGCTTTTACGCTTGATTTCACTTTAGTATGTTTTTCGGTCTATCCCACATTCATAAAGTGAATTGACTCGACTAGCTTGTAACCCTTTACAAGAAAGCTTTCACTTTCTCGTCACTAATGCAATCCTGGTTTCCTTTATGTGTTCATGTTATCATTATAAGAATGAGAAGCTCAATCAATTGAGAGCATTGAGTTTATTGTAATTTAATTATGCTAATGCAGCCTTGGTCATTATGAACAACACTTATCACCCACCCATATAGAGAAATTGTTTCCCTAAATGGTGGACTGTATTCTTGATATTTTTGCCCATATAATGTTTTCATGAATGATTGGTGGGAATCCATCCACTGCAAATAAGCAATGCCATTTTCATGAAGAATTCTTGGCCATTCAAAAAGCACAGGAAAACGCCAGAATCAAAATTCAAAAAATTACCTCAAGCATGAACTTATACTTTTAAACTAATACTACAAGCAAACAATTGTTTCTCCAAAAATATGAATTAGCACAAATTTAAGCCTTATATAGTCAGAAAAATTGAGAACCTGATAAAGGTAGTACCTGTTCCTTGAAGGAATCAAAGAAAACTGTCAAAATATCCTTGACCTGCAGGAAAGATTGAGATAAAAATCTATTAAAAATCAGGGTATCTTTTACGGGCAAAATTTTGCCAATTGGCTATTTTTTGGACATTTTCTGGAAAAAAAACTCACCAATTTGGTGAAACATTCACCTATTTTTTACATAAATCTGATTTAATTGATAATATTCACCAAAAATTTACAAGTTTTAATAGGAAATTATATGATGTTTTTATTGAACATGCGCCTACATGTTTTATGTATGATTTTCCAAACTAAAATAATCGACTAGAATACTATACATAGGTATAATATTTGAATCCTCCTTAAAAAAAACCCTGTTAAAAATACACAACCCTGGTTAAATTTTAAACAAGCATTCCAACAAATAAAACTTTTGAAAAACTCCCTTTTCATGCAGTTTCATGCCTGCACTTCACCATGACGATGACTTCCATTTTCACCTTCAAAAATACTCTTCACAACAGGAGATATTGCAATTCCTGAAAATATGGTGGATCATAATTTCAAATTAAAATAGAGAAATTAACAATCCATTGAGCCAAAAGCAGACAGTTACCCAGAAACATCCTAACCTACCAGTAGGCATAACAACTATTCCTTTTTCAAACTCGTCCAGTCCAAGTTTCCTAGCCAGTGCCTGGATGAAGGAACCACACAATCTATTGAGATATCAAAGTACATAAATTGGAAGATACCCAGACTACTAAATTATATCTATACCATGTTATGTTGGTCAAAAGTATGGAAAGACATGTGCATGATATTTAATCACCTCCAAACGAGGAAATTCTGTAGGCCCATCTTTTAATCCTTTCTCTGTAAGTTTGATCCTCTCCTGAAGTCGGTTCTGTATATACTTCAGCTTCACACACAATTCTCGTATGCTAGAAACCTATAACAAGTCAACAAAAGATAATTGCAAACATGAAATATCAAGTTCAACAAAATTCGCAAAGTACACAAATAAAATAGAAAAATCAAAAACCAAAATATGACCGCAAGTACCAACAAACAAAATGAAGTGTATCATGTTCATCTTTGTTAAAAATGCACAAAAGTTGTGAATTGGATTTTTTTATATGCAATTAAGATAGCATCAAAATTTTGGAAATGTTATTCCTACCTTTAAGTTAAGGTGGGACCTATTACAGGCCATAATTGATTGTAATAGAACCTTGGACTACAGATTTGGCAATGTAACAGGCCTCCAACCCCCAACCATGTCTTTTGGGACCCTTTGGGCATTGAATCAATCAACCTTACATTAACTAATTCTCTCTCATGATCCATGTGCAACATCTCTTGGCACATCATTACAAGATCATCGTCAAGATCCTTTTTGGCTTGGTGTGTTCTAAGAATATGCTCCCTCGCTCATTGGCCACATATCATAAGGAACTTGAAAACAACCACTGCCTCCCAACACAAAATCCAACCTGAGTGATGCCACAAATGGAGAACAAGATTCCAGATTCTTTTGTAATTTCCAGATTCTTGAAATAGCATGTAAGCATTCCTGTGAGTGCAGGGGTGAGACATAAGGCAGAGAGGAGGTGCACCTAGGGTCCCACAAAGAAACAGAATTTTGAAAGTTGGCAAAACATCAAAGCCTGTAATGTTGTCCACCAATAGAACAGAGCACAGACTTACTGGAAATCTGCATATTTGCATAGAACCTGTTTAATCTTGCTTCTATCCGTGCTTGACCTCTTTGGCAGTTCCACAGAATTGATTTGAAATGGGCCCTGTTACTGCTCGATTTGTCACAATTGGTGTGCAAGGTCTTCACTCAGGACAAATCAAAGGCAACTCGGAAGACAAACCACTGTCACCTCAATTTGTCTTACTGCACTTCAGGGTGAGTGTAGCTCACCTCAAGGGGGGCTTCCCGATATAAGATTATTCTTGTATGGCTTGTGGATGCCCAACACCAGAAGAATGACAAATGGATGCACAAGTTTTTTGTTTTCCTTTAAGTAAAGGACAATGATACTCTGTTTTTGAAAGGCCGGTAATTGCTTATGAAAGAATCTAAAGATATGTAACAACTGTGGTCTGATTTGTTTCTTTGGGTGAACCTTTTTTCAACATGCATAGCCCACAATTATGGTTATGTTACAACCCTAGGCCCCCTTACAGGTCGCAGCTTAATATCAATAAACAGGAACTTTTTGTTATGAAGTAAAACGTGAGTTTCAAGGGAGGAAGGCCAGAGTATCAGGCTTGTAATTATTCTTTCATCAAGCACCATAAGAAATATGCAAACAGAAAACTTGTGAGCTGCTTCAACACTCAAAAATCAATTCTGGGATACTGTAAACAGGGTGCAATTAGCTTGCCTTCTTGATATCTGGTTACAGCCCTGGATGCTTGTAACTTTCAGAATCCCTTCACAACATAATTAAGGCTGTAAATACACTCTGTTGGAATATCATATCAAGTATAGAAAAGGGGTTTCCAGACAAAGCTAACAACCTCCACAAGATTCGGTCCTCTTCCCACTGTATATCATTATTTTTCTTGCCAAGTTTGTGAGGGTCGGAGTGAGTCCAGCCTTTTTGGATTTATTCCTTACTAAACATAGATCCAAAATTGATTGTATGTGCTGTAAATAAGCACTGTGAACTCGCACTCCCGGGTCTTGTTGAGCTCAAGATGTGACCTGGATTTCATTGTAGAGATAGTTTCATGAACCGCCACAGCTAAATGTCTTAAAGCAAATGGATGATAGATTGTGACAGGCCTGTAATACTCAGCATATTTATTCATACACAAATCTATGCTTCCAAGTATCCCATATCCCTAAAATCTCACCAGCAAAATTTGTGTATGAAATTTATAGCCAGCACCTTGGATTTTTGTTGCTATGACAGGGGATGTGCTGACTTGAGGGGTAGCAGACCTCAAAAATAAATATCCAAGGCGCATTCCAGATCGTCCACCCACAATAGGTTGTACACAAGCAAGGCTTCAATGTAAGGGAACTCCGCAAGACGTGTCCAACGCTCCTCCTCCAAGCCTCCAAGGACATTAACACTCCTATGCCATGTGCTCCACTGGGTCCACTCCCCCTATATGAACGTTATTGCAACTCAAGCATCCCCACATCAACTCCATCCATGCAAGCATCCAAGCTACCCCATGTTGTCTAGGGATCAACACTCTCTTCCTGAAAGGCAAATGCTCCTCCTCCAATGCAGAGCATTCTTCGAGCAAGCAGCCTATCAATACCAATGACAGATCTCTATTCAATAAAAATGAATTACACAAAATCCCCCACTTTTACACCTGTGATAAACTGATGCTATGCCAACTACTACACATCAAGAGTAGGCAAACCTTATTTCATTGCACCATTCATGACAAAACTAGCAATTGCAAGTCCTAGTCAATATAACTTGTTGGTGATACAAACTCAAAGCCTAGTACAACTGAGATTCGGTCTGGTAATAACATGGTGACATGCATTCATTGTCGTCGGCACATAAATGAAAGTAAGGACGTTAATTTCAGAAATTAAAATCTCTTATATGCTTTAATTTGTCAGTTGGCCAAATGAAAGTAAGGACGTTAATTTCAGAAACTAGAAATATGCCCAAATGTTACTCTTTCACTAGACCATTTTTCGCATTTGAGTTTTAGCAGCTAGAACAAATTCATCAGGAATAACAAAAAGACATTATTTACAGAAAATCCTAGCAGGAAAAGCTCCCTGGTCTGTCTTGGCATGGGGGCTTCATTCTATGTAAATATACAAATGTGAAAATCTCACATCCACCAATGATAGGTGCTCCAGCCTCCATCGATGCCTTAAGTCAAACTATCAAATGGATTAAAACATTCATATTATATTCTTCAAACTTGTCTTGCATTGGGAGATCAAGCAAACTTTCAATGAAACAAGAAAAATATAAAACATCCAAATGATACTATCAAGATTGATCTTCAAAAATCACAATCAACCAGTTGAACTTTGAACTTACTTTCATTGGCCGGTGGAGATCATACCACGAGCGATCATTGTTACCAGCTTCTTTTAGATTCTCCTTATGGCGTGCTTTTGAAATTTGAAGCATTAGTGATAAAGCCTGAAAGGCATCATCCAGATATTCAAGACTTGAACTGTATGGCCCAAGATCACTTGCTAAAGCCTTGGCATCTTCCTCTAATGGACCAGAGGGAGGAGCACAGGCTTCACTTCTGGCTCCACCGCCAATTCCACAAAATTCTGTTTCTTTACTTTCATTATCAGCAAGCACTGTTATCTCCTGGCAGTCAGATATCTGTCTTTGATTAAGTAGTTTATTTAGATCTGTAACTTGAACCGCTAAATAATGATCTGTAGCCTCCTGATCAAATGCTTCACGTTTCCGCTTCTGAGAAAAAGAAGTGTCCAATGTAGGTAGAGAACCCAAATGAGAACATATACCATTACCCTCAGTAAGTGATATCTGGGAAGCATGTTCAACAGTATCTACTGGCATATTGCTTTGACTCTGCAATAATTTATAAATGAAACTCATAAGAAAGCAGAGCTAAAAGACCTCAAAATAAAAGGAAATAGTTCCCAAACATTCCTGCTGAAAACAAGGAATCCAAGATCAAAAAAAAAGCCCGACACTCCAAGATGATTATATCTAGCCTGTCATTCTTTGATCTAAATATATATGCATTTGAAATTAAACAAATAATACTCGGTATCAGAAGAAGAAAAGTATCGCCTGTACTTTCAGGCCTTCACTATTATGATTTTATATGTCAAACCCAGTGACACAGAACTGAAAGATGGGGGGAGAACAAAATTTTGATTTCTTTATCTGCATTTGCCATATAGTTTAAATGTTGTGGCTGCTCATGGCAAAGTCTGAACAAAATGAGGTGATTCTAATTTTCTTTCAAGTTTGTATATACTTGCAAATGACAAAAACTTAAAATGAGCCTTCTAGAAATAGAAAGAAAAGGGAACAAAAAAAAACAGGTTTCCTATCACTTTAATTGCTCAATTTTGTGTGCACTTAGTTATATTAGTTACTTCATGATTTATGGTGCTTTATTCAGCCTATACAAAAATGTTCTTCAGCTAAGCAACAAAGATTTGTTTAGTACCTGAGCATGCTTCTATAGCTAAGTTATAAAGATAAGATATTTTTTTAATGTCCACAACAATCAATGGGACTGCTGAGTACACGTCTTCATACATAATGAGAGCATAGAAAGGGCTCCTAAGTAAATCAAGAATCAGAAAGTAAATAAAATAAAGTTAGGTACTGCTCTAAGCTAAAACCCAAACTGAGCTCTGAGACAAAGACAATGGTGACTCACCAGTCGCTACTATCTTTCCTTCAGAAACGACTCACTATTATATTATCTCACTTATTCAAACCTGTATGTAATGACATTCAAATGAATCTAGCATATAATATTGATGTCTATGCAACCTTGCTTAGGCTTCCGGCTTCTTACAGAAATCATGATCCAAATACAAAACAGAATAGCTTGTCATTTTCCAAAAAAGAAAAAGGTTGGAGAACCTAATTAGAGGCCATGGGGAAAAACAGCCATTCAAATTGAAAACTTGAACGTTT
>JZKD02S1810963.1:71424-85436 GCA_000966675.3 Picea glauca
GGGTTTGGAGGGCTCATCCCCCTGGCTGGTGGTCCAGGGGCAAGCAACCCCCCGAAGGAAAAATTTCCTTGTAAATGTATATTTTAATTTCATAGTAAATATGGACCGTTCATTATAAGGTCACATATATGGTGGTATAAGTTTTTTTTTTTTCCCGAGAAGGAAACCCTCTTTTATGAGGGAAATGTATTGCGGCTAGGTATCATTGTGAATATTATATTATGAGAGAGGAGCTTGTGAGAGAAAGAAGATGAAGTTACATTGAGTGTGTTGTAGGTTAGATCCCTTCATTTGCTAGATAACAAAAAGGAAGGACCTGGAAATTTATCTGGTGGATGTAGCCCACACTCGGTGAACCACGTATATCTGTGTCTATATTGTATTGTGTATCTTCTGTGTTTTATTTCTGCATTTTATTTTATTTTATTGCTCCGCGATCTTGTTTATATAAAAATTAGATCTTTAGAAGTTAGGTTGGACTCCCAGTTAGTCATATGTCAGTTGAACGACAGTTACCATGTGAGAGATTCTACTCTACTTTGACGATTCCTATGGGTATGAATTTTGTAACGATACTTTGATTTTATTACTTATAATCACATCCCTAGAAGTTCTAATCATGTATTTGATGCATATGCTAATTATATTTTAGATTGGCATTTGTCACATAACTAAGGAAAGAAAACACATTCATACATTTACACATTGTAACATATATAAGTAAAGCTAAAGACCAATTTTTTTTTATATTTCATCCTTTCAAGTCCAAAAAATATGGTGTCATAGTACAAAATGTGGCTCACACCCTGAAAATACATATATAGACGGTACATTTCATGACCATGGAATCTACACCTGTGGTGCTAGATGCGTATCATGATAGCACACTACGACATTTTTAAGATGTCGGAAGAGTCTCACCCATGCACACGATACACCCACCACCTGTTGTTGCATTGCCTCTAGCATATCCTCCACTTGAACCATAGGAATCCTATGCATCAATCAAGATAGGCTCCCTTGCATATTCTGTAGTACTCTCTCTGCGTCCCCACCTACTATCTCATCTCCTCTTCCCCTTCGTCGATGTCCTGGGAATCCCTCTAGTCGTCGTATACCTATGTCTGCATAACAAATAAATTGTTAATACTTGATACCATGAAAACATATTTTCATTTGTTTTCCTTTATCAAAATTGAAAAACACAAAAAAATGAAATATATAAAATCATTTCTTACCAATATCACCATAGTCGGAACCTGGTGGAAAAGTCATGTCAGGATCCCCTCTGTAGCCGATCACTCTTTAAGGATAATTTTTAATGACTATGACCTGTCGACGCTACCATAAAAATAACTCATTATTGTAGGTGGTTGGAACCCTACCATCTCCTAGCCACCTCATCATGTCGGTCCATCGTGACATGGTTGGATCACATAGTCCATGTGGAGTAATATCTACTCTAGGGCTCAAACGTGGAACCTGCTTAAAGAAAACTACAAAGGATGGATGCAAATATGAAATTTCTCATTCTCCCTTGCTTGAAATCCATCAACTAGCTCTTCATGTTAGCCAAAAGTGAGGTACACTAGTTATAAACAATGGGTCTTAAACACTCCACCACATAGAACATGAGTGACCTGGATGCATGGTGCAATGAGTTGGCTCCCTACTTTATCTGTGCCTGCAACACATAGTCATAACACTTGTAATGTACTACTTCATAGTCATACCACCCCCAAACCATTGGGCCTTGAGATTCACTACCTCACCCGGACGAGACAATCCTGTAATAAAGTATATATCATCCACTTCAATCCTCAATGGTTTCCCATCGAGATTGAAGGACTCTGTCTCCGGATCATAGTAGTTTACCAGTAACTGGAGTAACCTCACCTGAGCCCTCATTCCTTTAAGAGCCCAAAATTTATAAAGGCCACATCATTTTAAATCTTGTTGGGCCCTTGCATCTCTTCCCACTACTGCATCTATCTCCTCATGCTCCCTTTCCCTCCATTCAATAAAAATCCTACAAATGAAAGATCATTTTTTGAGTTAAATCCATTTCAAAATCTTGTTCAGAGACTTGTACGTGGACTAACTTGATAACAATCGTGCATAGGGATTCATATATGTGTGTAGTATTCACTTTGTCCGCATATATGGGGTCGTATACGCGACCCTATGATATGTCACCTTCATACACCCTAGTTTCCATATAACACCCTCTTATACTAAAAAAATGGGGACTAAAACTAAAATTTAAATCATTGAAATTGAAGGAGAGGGGATGTGAACTTACTTGGTCTTGATTGTTGCCGATTCCATTGATCATAACTCCCGCAATCGACACTTGAAGATCGTGGGAAAAATGGCATAAAATTCACTATGTGGGTAAAAAGCTCAAATGGTATAGTAAAATGTTCTATTTTTACTGTTAGTAGAATTTTTTTACCCACTTTCTATAGTTATTTTCTATTTTTTGACCTTATGGACTAATAGCGCAGTGGAAAGAATTGGTTTTTAGTGGTTTTATCTAGGATTTTTTACGGTTTCTAGCATCATATTGCCCATTCATGCCTTCGATGGGTATATTCTTTCACCGACATATAGGACAGGTTTTTACTTCGTTTTTCATTCTTGCATTATCCTATGATTGTGATCCATACACCCTAGGTATGAACCCATTTATTATCTACACAGAACCTTCTCAATGCTACTAGAAGTGTCGTTATTAAGTTGTAGAGACTTACCAAACATGGGTTCCCTAGTTAGAACCTTTGTGTCATTTGGTGCCCATGCAGAAGTTATTCCATAGGACCGGGAGTTCCTTATAATCCCAATATGACTTGGCATTAGAACCCCATTTTATTACTCACAAGCATTCTGACCATTACCTATGGGACTCCCCCCGAGTCTTGGTTAAGTTCTTTTCCGACTCTTGAAAAAATGAAAAATTTGTGGAGTGAACTTGTCTCTTTCACACTCATTAAAATGTTTTTGAAAGGACGTCTATTTGGTATAAGCTTAACCCTTTTCTGGACCAAGTAGAATACTTATGAAAAATGAATACTCTAGTCACCATCGGCTAGAAGAGTTCTCCTGGGTATTATTTTATACTTTTTCGGGCCTAGGGGACTAAATCTATGAATAAGGAAACTTTTTTTGAATTAAGTTGTAGTTTCATCCTATCATCATGCTTGCATTATTGAGCCTATTACCGGTTCCCACTTTCTCATTATAAGCCTCTTACCTCAACAATTTGCATCACTAGCCAAGCAGTGCCTTCCATATATCCTTTGCAACTTGACACCCTGTACCCTTAGAGGAAACATCACCCCGAGTTTAGATGCCCCGCATGAAATTCCTTACATTGAGAATGGGTATGTTCCACTGCTTGGAACTAGTTTCTTACTCGCGACACTCGTTTTATCTCCTGTATCATAGAATTTCTTTGAATATGAAAAACCTAAAAAAAAATATGTGTGGGAAAATAATATTATCTCATATCGGCAACAGTGGTGTCACCTTTTAATAGAGCACAAAATTTTGAGTCCATTTTCATCCAAATTTTGGGTTTAGCATGACCTTAGGAAGATGATATCATTACTTAGAGTTTAATCCTTCAACTGGTTATTCCTCTAGTCCCTATGGAGAGTTTGTTGATGCCTCCTGCATCACAAATTTTATCATCAAGTCTATGCTTCATGAGGTATCCATATGTCTCATGCTCTTGTTCAAAGGAAGTCTACAAGCCTGTCTCGACCATTTCTTAGAACTCTTGACTTTGCATGTTGGCCATACCCTTAGTGTATCTAAAAGTCACATGAAGTTGTTTTCCTACCATGCACCCTCGACCTACTTTCAATATGGGTAGGTAACCTTGAACCCAACAAATGACATTTCCTCATTGGTCGCCGATTGGGGGGTTTCCCTTGTGTTCGACATCAATAAATATATTCACACATTAGGATTCATCCAGTGTCTTTGATTCCATTAGCCTTATTGGTGGTTTCCTCGCCTTTGTCAGAAAATTTCCTTATTGGCTACTATTCAGAGGGTCTCTTTCGTGCACTACTTGAATCTAGTGCATGCGAGGAATGCATAGGGTCGTTGGTTCATGAACACCCTATTTATCCGAGCTCCTCTTAATCATCAAGATATTTCCTTGTACCTCATCCTGGATGATGAGAGATGCCCTAATGCTATCCTTTCAGCATGTCTCCTTCCATCGAATTTAGATCATCTATTCTGGAAATGAGACCTAGAGTCTTATGAGTACCTAGAGGCTTGCAGTCATTAGTGGTAGGTTCTCCCACCATCGACAATTGGGAATACATAAATTTCTCCTGATCGATGGATTCTTCAAGTGTTTGACCTCAACACCCTTATTCACACTTGTAGAATGTACTCGGTGCCTTGATACCTACTTTCATTATCAGTGGGTTGTCTCACATTTGTTAACAATATACCTTAATGAATGGTGATCAAACGAAGTCTCATTGTGTTCGACCTCAACTCCTCTATTAAGATGATGTAGACTTGCACCTTCGACAGATAATGTATAAGACCTTGAGCTTATAGTAGCAACATTCCTCATCTATTGCTATCTTTCATTGGACCAATACCTATATGACTTCAGTGATCATGGGAGATCAGATTGTACTCCATTGTATACATATATCTTCAGTTGATTTTGAGAGGATATTTCACTACGTCTTGTTCGTGACTATGACAACCTATGGAATATGTCTTCTTTTTATTGCCTATTCATTACAATGGACAACTAATTGATATATTTCCACATAGATCTGCAATGTATTTCAGATTGGAAGCCATGTGTACAAAGTCATTATGGATTGTAATATTCTTATGAGCAACTAGTACTTCTAATTGAGTCTTTATTACTCCACTTCTAGGAATTATAATGTATTTTGTCCATTGCAGATAGTCCTTTGACCTCACACATTAGGGGTAATCTGTTACAACATTTTTTTCCTCACTCTATGCAACTTGATTGGAAGGCCTTCCATTACCCTCTGCAGACTTGAAGTCCCCTTTTTGCTCATTCTAGAGCCTAAAATGAACATTTTTTGACATATACATGCCCTATCAGTTATACAACAAGCATATACACAGTTTTCTTGACTACAACCCACACACATCAGGTTTGGTGCTCAAAATAAAAAATTATGTCGGGTTTCCATGCCATGTCACGAGATCCATGATCCTTGACCTTCCACATACTGGAAATGCTTCGACTTGACCCTTCAATTCCATTTGAAGTTTATAAATTGAGCTATATCCAAGACTTGAGACAATTCAACAATTCAACTTTGAGAGAAAAGACACTTTGGATAAATTTCACTTCATATTGAGTCTGCATCCCTTTGTCCTCGAAAGTATGAACTCCTTTTGTTCAACCCCCAAGCTCTTCTTTAGTTATGATGGAGAACCTCATTGACTCCTATATATGAGCTTACCTTTAAGGAGGATTAAAGTGGTGGAGGCCCAACTGGAGGGAATTAGTTTCTCGGTTATGATATGTGTCGTTACAAAAGTTTGTCACCTATGTACTTCTGCTGATTATTTTAATAGAAATACTATTTTCTCGTCCAATTGATATCTTGAAAATATTTGAATTACTATTCCATGGGCATATTTGTCATGTATGTTAATGGATTATGCTAATTTATATGACAACATTATATATCATCACCATATGCTTGCATATATTGGTTGTTGAGGACAAGTTGCAGGTATAAAGCTTTGGGTCGCATGCTCAACAATGGTCTTGTTCGAATGTCCGGGCAAGGTAAGTTCTTAGCCTTGTGTTGTTAGCATTTCATTCATATAAAAGACCTAGGATTAGAGTTGATTTATGCGTGTCATTCCTTCTGTTGTGGTTTACCCCTAACCATAGAGAGATTTTCCTCGTAACAGATTATTGAACCTTCAACATCCCTGTTGAATTCTTCTTTGTTAGATGGGTCGTTGTGNGAATTGTGAGTAGGTATATGAACAATCCAGGTAAAGAACATTGGGAGGCAGTAAAGTGGATTCTCAGGTATTTGAAAGGTACTGCTACTCATGCATTATGTTTTGGAGGTTCAAACATTGTTTTATAGGGATATGTTGATTCAGATATGGCAGGTGATAAAGATAGCAGGAAGAGCACCACAAGGTATGTTTTTACTATAGGTGGAACAATAGTAAGTTGGATTTCAAAACTGCAAAAGGTTTTTGCAATTTCAACAATAGAGGCAAAGTATGTTTCTTCTACAAAGGCTAGTAAAGAGATGATTTGGTTACAGAGGTCTATGGAGAAATTGGGAAAGAAGCAAGAGAATAGTAGGTTGTACTGTGACAATGAGAGTGTCATTCATCTTGCAAAGAACTCATCCTTGCATTCAAAGACTAAGAATATACATATCAGGTACCATTTCATACGATTTGTCTTGGAAGATGGACATTTGAAGTTGGGAAAGATTACACACTAGCCAAAATCCTTCAGACATGTTAACAAAGGGAGTAACAAGGGAGAAACTGAGTTCCTTCTCAGTTTTAGTTGGTATTCAAGCATGAAGGTGAAGATGAGAAATTTTCCAGGTCCATGGTGGAGTATAGTCCAGTAGGTACAACAACAGTGGAGTTGTTTTGATCAGTATCTAAGTGGGAGATTGTTGGTTGTGGAGCCTGATTATCTTCCTATTTCATAAGTCTTTGTTTTCAGCCGTGTTTATACCCCATGAAGACTGTACACCCAGGAATATTGTACACCCCTCCATGTGGCGGGGGGGTTACAGGGGGGATTTCCCCTCCTATAGGGTTTGGAGGGCTCATCCCCCCGAAGGAAAATTTCCTTGTAAATGTATATTTTAATTTCATAGTAAATATGGACCATTCATTATAAGGTCACATATATGGTGGTATAAGTTTTTTTTTTTTCCCTAGAAGGAAACCCTCTTTTATGAGGGAAATTTATTGCGGCTAGGTATCATTGTGAATATTATATTATGAGAGAGGAGCTTGTGAGAGAAAGAAGATGAAGTTACATTGAGTGGGTTGTAGGTTAGATCCCTTCATTTGCTAGATAACAAAAAGGAAGGACCTGAAAATTTATCTGGTGGATGTAGCCCACACTCGGTGAACCACGTATATCTGTGTCTCTATTGTATTGTGTATCTTCTGTGTTTTATTTCTGCATTTTTTTTTATTTTATTGCTCCGCGATCTTGTTTATATAAAAATTCGATCTTTAGAAGTTAGGTAGGACTCCCAGTTAGTCATATGTTAGTTGAATGACAGTTACCATGTGAGAGATCCTACTCTACTCTGACGATTCCTACGGGTATGAATTTTGGAACGATACTTTGATTTTATTACTTATAATCACATCCCTATAATTTTTAATCATGTATTTGATGCATATGCTAATTATATTTTAGATTGGCATTTGTCACATAACTAAGGAAAGAAAACACATTCATACATTTACACATTGTAACATATATAAGTAAAGCTAAAGACCAATTTTTTTTTATATTTCATCCTTTCAAGTCCAAAAAATATGGTGTCATAGTACAAAATGTGGCTCACACCCTGAAAATACATATATAGACGGTACATTTCATGACCATGGAATCTACACCTGTGGTGCTAGATGCGTATCATGATAGCACACTACGACATTTTTAAGATGTCGGAAGAGTCTCACCCATGCACACGATACACCCACCACCTGTTGTTGCATTGCCTCTAGCATATCCTCCACTTGAACCATAGGAATCCTATGCATCAATCAAGATAGGCTCCCTTGCATATTCTGTAGTACTCTCTCTGCGTCCCCACCTACTATCTCATCTCCTCTTCCCCTTCGTCGATGTCCTGGGAATCCCTCTAGTCGTCGTATACCTATGTCTGCATAACAAATAAATTGTTAATACTTGATACCATGAAAACATATTTTCATTTGTTTTCCTTTATCAAAATTGAAAAACACAAAAAAATGAAATATATAAAATCATTTCTTACCAATATCACCATAGTCGGAACCTGGTGGAAAAGTCATGTCAGGATCCCCTCTGTAGCCGATCACTCTTTAAGGATAATTTTTAATGACTATGACCTGTCGACGCTACCATAAAAATAACTCATTATTGTAGGTGGTTGGAACCCTACCATCTCCTAGCCACCTCATCATGTCGGTCCATCGTGACATGGTTGGATCACATAGTCCATGTGGAGTAATATCTACTCTAGGGCTCAAACGTGGAACCTGCTTAAAGAAAACTACAAAGGATGGATGCAAATATGAAATTTCTCATTCTCCCTTGCTTGAAATCCATCAACTAGCTCTTCATGTTAGCCAAAAGTGAGGTACACTAGTTATAAACAATGGGTCTTAAACACTCCACCACATAGAACATGAGTGACCTGGATGCATGGTGCAATGAGTTGGCTCCCTACTTTATCTGTGCCTGCAACACATAGTCATAACACTTGTAATGTACTACTTCATAGTCATACCACCCCCAAACCATTGGGCCTTGAGATTCACTACCTCACCCGGACGAGACAATCCTGTAATAAAGTATATATCATCCACTTCAATCCTCAATGGTTTCCCATCGAGATTGAAGGACTCTGTCTCCGGATCATAGTAGTTTACCAGTAACTGGAGTAACCTCACCTGAGCCCTCATTCCTTTAAGAGCCCAAAATTTATAAAGGCCACATCATTTTAAATCTTGTTGGGCCCTTGCATCTCTTCCCACTACTGCATCTATCTCCTCATGCTCCCTTTCCCTCCATTCAATAAAAATCCTACAAATGAAAGATCATTTTTTGAGTTAAATCCATTTCAAAATCTTGTTCAGAGACTTGTACGTGGACTAACTTGATAACAATCGTGCATAGGGATTCATATATGTGTGTAGTATTCACTTTGTCCGCATATATGGGGTCGTATACGCGACCCTATGATATGTCACCTTCATACACCCTAGTTTCCATATAACACCCTCTTATACTAAAAAAATGGGGACTAAAACTAAAATTTAAATCATTGAAATTGAAGGAGAGGGGATGTGAACTTACTTGGTCTTGATTGTTGCCGATTCCATTGATCATAACTCCCGCAATCGACACTTGAAGATCGTGGGAAAAATGGCATAAAATTCACTATGTGGGTAAAAAGCTCAAATGGTATAGTAAAATGTTCTATTTTTACTGTTAGTAGAATTTTTTTACCCACTTTCTATAGTTATTTTCTATTTTTTGACCTTATGGACTAATAGCGCAGTGGAAAGAATTGGTTTTTAGTGGTTTTATCTAGGATTTTTTACGGTTTCTAGCATCATATTGCCCATTCATGCCTTCGATGGGTATATTCTTTCACCGACATATAGGACAGGTTTTTACTTCGTTTTTCATTCTTGCATTATCCTATGATTGTGATCCATACACCCTAGGTATGAACCCATTTATTATCTACACAGAACCTTCTCAATGCTACTAGAAGTGTCGTTATTAAGTTGTAGAGACTTACCAAACATGGGTTCCCTAGTTAGAACCTTTGTGTCATTTGGTGCCCATGCAGAAGTTATTCCATAGGACCGGGAGTTCCTTATAATCCCAATATGACTTGGCATTAGAACCCCATTTTATTACTCACAAGCATTCTGACCATTACCTATGGGACTCCCCCCGAGTCTTGGTTAAGTTCTTTTCCGACTCTTGAAAAAATGAAAAATTTGTGGAGTGAACTTGTCTCTTTCACACTCATTAAAATGTTTTTGAAAGGACGTCTATTTGGTATAAGCTTAACCCTTTTCTGGACCAAGTAGAATACTTATGAAAAATGAATACTCTAGTCACCATCGGCTAGAAGAGTTCTCCTGGGTATTATTTTATACTTTTTCGGGCCTAGGGGACTAAATCTATGAATAAGGAAACTTTTTTTGAATTAAGTTGTAGTTTCATCCTATCATCATGCTTGCATTATTGAGCCTATTACCGGTTCCCACTTTCTCATTATAAGCCTCTTACCTCAACAATTTGCATCACTAGCCAAGCAGTGCCTTCCATATATCCTTTGCAACTTGACACCCTGTACCCTTAGAGGAAACATCACCCCGAGTTTAGATGCCCCGCATGAAATTCCTTACATTGAGAATGGGTATGTTCCACTGCTTGGAACTAGTTTCTTACTCGCGACACTCGTTTTATCTCCTGTATCATAGAATTTCTTTGAATATGAAAAACCTAAAAAAAAATATGTGTGGGAAAATAATATTATCTCATATCGGCAACAGTGGTGTCACCTTTTAATAGAGCACAAAATTTTGAGTCCATTTTCATCCAAATTTTGGGTTTAGCATGACCTTAGGAAGATGATATCATTACTTAGAGTTTAATCCTTCAACTGGTTATTCCTCTAGTCCCTATGGAGAGTTTGTTGATGCCTCCTGCATCACAAATTTTATCATCAAGTCTATGCTTCATGAGGTATCCATATGTCTCATGCTCTTGTTCAAAGGAAGTCTACAAGCCTGTCTCGACCATTTCTTAGAACTCTTGACTTTGCATGTTGGCCATACCCTTAGTGTATCTAAAAGTCACATGAAGTTGTTTTCCTACCATGCACCCTCGACCTACTTTCAATATGGGTAGGTAACCTTGAACCCAACAAATGACATTTCCTCATTGGTCGCCGATTGGGGGGTTTCCCTTGTGTTCGACATCAATAAATATATTCACACATTAGGATTCATCCAGTGTCTTTGATTCCATTAGCCTTATTGGTGGTTTCCTCGCCTTTGTCAGAAAATTTCCTTATTGGCTACTATTCAGAGGGTCTCTTTCGTGCACTACTTGAATCTAGTGCATGCGAGGAATGCATAGGGTCGTTGGTTCATGAACACCCTATTTATCCGAGCTCCTCTTAATCATCAAGATATTTCCTTGTACCTCATCCTGGATGATGAGAGATGCCCTAATGCTATCCTTTCAGCATGTCTCCTTCCATCGAATTTAGATCATCTATTCTGGAAATGAGACCTAGAGTCTTATGAGTACCTAGAGGCTTGCAGTCATTAGTGGTAGGTTCTCCCACCATCGACAATTGGGAATACATAAATTTCTCCTGATCGATGGATTCTTCAAGTGTTTGACCTCAACACCCTTATTCACACTTGTAGAATGTACTCGGTGCCTTGATACCTACTTTCATTATCAGTGGGTTGTCTCACATTTGTTAACAATATACCTTAATGAATGGTGATCAAACGAAGTCTCATTGTGTTCGACCTCAACTCCTCTATTAAGATGATGTAGACTTGCACCTTCGACAGATAATGTATAAGACCTTGAGCTTATAGTAGCAACATTCCTCATCTATTGCTATCTTTCATTGGACCAATACCTATATGACTTCAGTGATCATGGGAGATCAGATTGTACTCCATTGTATACATATATCTTCAGTTGATTTTGAGAGGATATTTCACTACGTCTTGTTCGTGACTATGACAACCTATGGAATATGTCTTCTTTTTATTGCCTATTCATTACAATGGACAACTAATTGATATATTTCCACATAGATCTGCAATGTATTTCAGATTGGAAGCCATGTGTACAAAGTCATTATGGATTGTAATATTCTTATGAGCAACTAGTACTTCTAATTGAGTCTTTATTACTCCACTTCTAGGAATTATAATGTATTTTGTCCATTGCAGATAGTCCTTTGACCTCACACATTAGGGGTAATCTGTTACAACATTTTTTTCCTCACTCTATGCAACTTGATTGGAAGGCCTTCCATTACCCTCTGCAGACTTGAAGTCCCCTTTTTGCTCATTCTAGAGCCTAAAATGAACATTTTTTGACATATACATGCCCTATCAGTTATACAACAAGCATATACACAGTTTTCTTGACTACAACCCACACACATCAGGTTTGGTGCTCAAAATAAAAAATTATGTCGGGTTTCCATGCCATGTCACGAGATCCATGATCCTTGACCTTCCACATACTGGAAATGCTTCGACTTGACCCTTCAATTCCATTTGAAGTTTATAAATTGAGCTATATCCAAGACTTGAGACAATTCAACAATTCAACTTTGAGAGAAAAGACACTTTGGATAAATTTCACTTCATATTGAGTCTGCATCCCTTTGTCCTCGAAAGTATGAACTCCTTTTGTTCAACCCCCAAGCTCTTCTTTAGTTATGATGGAGAACCTCATTGACTCCTATATATGAGCTTACCTTTAAGGAGGATTAAAGTGGTGGAGGCCCAACTGGAGGGAATTAGTTTCTCGGTTATGATATGTGTCGTTACAAAAGTTTGTCACCTATGTACTTCTGCTGATTATTTTAATAGAAATACTATTTTCTCGTCCAATTGATATCTTGAAAATATTTGAATTACTATTCCATGGGCATATTTGTCATGTATGTTAATGGATTATGCTAATTTATATGACAACATTATATATCATCACCATATGCTTGCATATATTGGTTGTTGAGGACAAGTTGCAGGTATAAAGCTTTGGGTCGCATGCTCAACAATGGTCTTGTTCGAATGTCCGGGCAAGGTAAGTTCTTAGCCTTGTGTTGTTAGCATTTCATTCATATAAAAGACCTAGGATTAGAGTTGATTTATGCGTGTCATTCCTTCTGTTGTGGTTTACCCCTAACCATAGAGAGATTTTCCTCGTAACAGATTATTGAACCTTCAACATCCCTGTTGAATTCTTCTTTGTTAGATGGGTCGTTGTGCTGATATTATGGTAGATGCGGGAGGTATTAACCTCCATATGTAACATTTGACTAGAATAGAATATTCCAGAAGCAATGGAAACCCTAAATAGATGTGTTAAAACCCTAGAAGACATGTCATCTCAGCATAATATATAATATTAAGCTATTATCCTCTAGGAAGACAGGTCAACTTCACAGGAAAAAGATAAACATAAAATATAATTACTAGAAAGTCAAGTTGGCCCATCCAGAAAAGTCACTGGACAAATTAATATAAATAGAGGACGTCTTGGTTCATTTTTTCACTCACCATCACTCAGGAAACCAAAAATAGTGTGCAAGTTTGGAGGAGGAGCAACAACAACTATAGTTGTACAATTTTCTCTTTTTCATTCTTTCTTGTACTTTCTCTTATAGGCTACCCTTGGAGAAGGTGCACTCTCATGGTTTTTTATTGGTTATGGTGTGGCTTCCTAGAATCATTATTTTTGTCAAAGGTTAAGGTGTTTAGGGGTGGCTTTGTGCCTATGGTTGGGTGACAATGGTGTAGCATTGTCTATGGTGAAACGATCACATCAAAATTATTCTAACAAGTTATGGGCCTACACTACCTTCAAAACAGTCTAACTCCTAGAAGGTAGATCAAGAGTTCCTTGTCAAGCTCGTTATAGAACCAATTGCAATTGTAACTAGGATTTTCGATTTGCAGTTGAAACAAACCCTAAAACTGAATTCCTGGGCACTTTCAGTGAAGCATTATACCTAATTTTTGGGTATTCTAGTGCACCCTAGCCTAGCACACCCTCTGGTGCCCTCATCCAGAACAAATATCACGTTTGATTTTTTGGGTCAAAGCTAAAGTTTGATCTAGTCAAATTCAAAGGTTGAATGGTCAAAGTCAAAGTCAAAGGTTGACTGGTCAAATTCAAAGTCAAAGGTTGACTTTTGGTCAAAATTGAATTTTGTGGTCAAAGTTGAAATTTCAGGGTTTCTATCTTGTTTTAATCATTGAACCTTTTTGATTCGGTCTCTAACCTCTGTTTGTCAAGATGGTGTCTAGTTTCAGATTAGAAGACAAGTTGAACGATACTACAAATTTCAAAGGTATGAACTTGTATATTCTTTTCAAGTTGTATCATCCAAAAAAGCATGAGTGTGTTTGCAGGGGATGTTTAAGAGACCTTCTACAAGCAATGATTTTGAATTCAATACATTCATATGAACAAGCACACCATC
>JZKD02S1810963.1:85446-95646 GCA_000966675.3 Picea glauca
TTTTACGGAACTTAGTTGATTAGTAACTGTATTAAATTCATTTAAATGATCTACAATAGACCCACCTTCTGACATCTTCATATTAAATAATATCTTCATTAGAAATACCTTATTGGATGTCAAGGGTTTTTCATACAGTTTAGCTAATGCATCCATCAACTCCTTTGTTGTCCTTTCTTTCTAAATATTGAAAGCCACTAACATTGTCAGGCTCAACCGTATCATTCCCAATGCCTTTTTGTCAAGAACCTCCCATTCTTCGTCGTTCATGGTCGTCAGCTTATTTTCTATTCCACCCAATGGTAGGAATAGATCTTTATGATATAAATAATATTCCATATGTATCTTCCATAATTGGTAGTTTTGGCTGTTAAATTTCTCGACCCTAAACTTTCCATCTTCCTCCATTTCTCCCACTCGAACCAAGAACCCTCTTTTCCTGTGAGTTACCTTTCGCTTTGATACTAGTTGTTAGATAAACATGATTGTAGGAGAAATAAATAAAATAAAATGTGGAAATAAAACACAGAAGATACACAATACAATAGAGACATATATATACGTGGTTCACCCAGTGTGGGCTAAGTCCACTAGAGAAATTGCCAGGTCCTTCCTTTTTTTTATCCAACAAATGAAGGGATATAACCTACATCACACTAGTTGTAATTTCCTCTTATTTCTCTCACAATATCCTCTTTCATAATACAATATTCGCAATGATACCTATCCGCAATACATTTCCCTCATAAAAGAGGGTTTCCTTCTAGGAAAAAAAACATAATTTATACCATTAGATATGCGACCTTATAATTATCGGCCCAGATTTACTATAAAATTACAATATACATTTACAAGGAAATTTTTCCTTCAATAGGTCGCTTGCCCCCAGACCCCCTAGCTGGGGGAATGAGCCCCCCGGACCCCGCAAGGGGGGAAATCTCCCCTTGCAACCCCCCCACATGGAGGGGTGTACAATATTATGGGGTGTACAAACTTCATGGGGTATAAACACGGCTGAAAACAAAGACCTATGAAACATGAATATAATCGGGCTCCATAACCAACACAAACACCATGTGAAATGGCATCGCATAATAGTTCTATAATGACGTTATACTCAGCCACATTATTCGTTGATGGCTCTAGACGAATGCCACTGAAAGACACCAGTTGGCCCTCAAGTGATTAAATGACCCAAACGGTGGAATCCATGTTTTGCGTATGACAACTGGAACTGTCCGTGAATCCTAAGTAAAATGAAGACTCCGTTGGCATCTTCCAACCAAGGGAAAATTTGATAAACAATTCGATGACACAAAGGAAAATATAAATAAGTATATACCCTAATATACACTAGTATACAAAGGCCACACCCAAGTTTTAGGGCTCAAGCATAATACCTTTTAAGGTAGAGCCCATTTTTGGGCTCATCCAACATATTCCCTTCATAATATTTGAATTTGTAGGCTACTTTCTCTAAGACACATCGCACGATATAAGGATCGTGCCACTTTGGGTTGAACTTACCCATCCCTAGCGGTTCTTTGGCTTGGTCATAAAGGAGAACCAAGTCACCCTCAAGGTATCGTCGAGGAAAAACAGGCTTATCGTGTTGAACCTTAACATCTCATTTATTCTCTTTGATAGTCGTAGAGGTGTCTCGACGTTTCTCATAGAGGTGATCTAGGTGCACGAGGCATTGTTCAAGATCGGATGTGTCACGTAGGAGCTCAATTGCCAACTTAAGGGAAGGGATTCCACATTCAATTGGAAGAATTGACTCCACACCATGTACTAAATGAAAAGGAGAGAAACCAGTGGAAGTCTTTACCGTGGTTTGGTATGCCCAAAGCACAGGGTAAAGCATCATATACCAGTCATATTTACTCTAGCTGACAATTTTTTGCAAAATTTTCTTGAGAGATTTATTCACCGCCTCTACTTTTCCATTTTCATGGGGACAGTAAGGGGAAGAATGACCATGCTTAAAACCTATTTTCGATTCTAACTCTTTCATCATTTGATTCTGAAAGTGAATTCCATGAGCAGTGACAATCTCTCTTGGGATTCTGAACCGGGCTATAATCTGGTTGAATATGAAGAATATTTCATTCTTACCATCATACTTAATGATAGGCATGGCCTTTTCCCATTTAGTAAAATAATCCATGGACATGATAATATGTTGGTTCCCCCTAGCCAAAGCTGGGTTATAGTCCATAAAATCTACCCCCCACTTGGTGAAGGGATTGACGGTTACAACTAGGTGAAAAGGGGCTGGGTGCGAGCGCATTTTCGAGAAAACACCTGGCAAGGGTGACACTTCTTGACCGCTTCAACACAATATTTAAAATTGACAACCAAACATAATCGGCTCGCAATATATTTTGGGTTGTCGCAAGCCCGGATAAATTAACACCACATGCCCCACTGTGATATTCATTGAGAATAGCCTCAGCTTCCTCTTGATTCAAGCAACGACATAAAATATTATCTACCCCTCAATGATACAAAGTGTCACCAATACTAAGGTAGTTTTTATCTTGATGACGTATACATCATCGATTGTCTCTCGACAGATGTTGGGGTAGCTTCAAGGTTTCAAGATAGATCAAAATGTCTCTGTACCAATGGTTTGCAGATGAGATAAGGAAAATATGTTCATCCACGAACAAATCATCATGAAAAATTTACTAATCTAGTCGAGGTAAGTCTTATATCAACTTGGAAAAAACTAGTGATTTATTAGATTTCGCAGAAGCAAAATCGAGATCAAATTCTTGCAAAATAGCAATCCACTTATTATATTTTCCCCCTATGATAAACCTGGTGAGGATGTATTGAAATGGATTTATTCCACAACCACGATAGTTTTGCAAAGTAATATATAATGTCATAATCTATGAACCACATGTACGACGACCAAGGACAACTTCTCTACGTGAGAGTATTTAAGTTCAGGACCAACTAGGTTTCGACTGAGACAGTAGACAATGTGCTCATGGATCCCATCATCCTCTTGAACTAGAACCATACCAACCATCTCTTCAGAATCGACAATATAAATCAAATAGTCTCAATTGTAGTCTAGAGGCTTCAGTAGAGGTGTCGATACCAAAGATTTCTTAAGAGCATCGAAGGATTCATGGGCTCACTCATCGCATATAAATGGAGTGTCCTCCTTCAAAAGATGCATGAAACCTTTAGTTAAATTGGCATAGTTCACTATGAAATGACACAGGAAGTTATCCTTCCCCTGTAAACCTTGAATTTGTTGAATGTTGCATGGGGGAGGAAATCGAAGTATTGCCTCAACCTTCATAGGATCTACCATGATCCCATTCTTAGACACTATGAATTCTAGAAGACGACCAGACCTAACGCAGAAGATGCACTTATGAGGGTTCAACCGAATGCGATAGTAATGGAATGTATTAAATACTAATCGAAGGTGAGTCAAGTGATCTATTCTCTTGTGAGAGTGAACAACGAGATCATCTAAGTAAGCTTTGGAAATATTATTAATATTGTGAAATGCAAAGGTCATGGTACATTGGAAGGTTGCTCTTACATTTTTAAGACCGAAAGGCATTTTCCGGTATGTAAAAGTACCCCAAGGACAATTAAACATTGTCTTATGTTGATCCTCGTGTTTGATCTGAATTTGATTATACCTTGAAATCCATCCATAAAATAAAAGACTTCACTTCCCGCACACTTATCAAGAATCTAGTCAATGAAAGGAGTAGGGAATTTATCCTTAGGATAGGCCTTGTTTAGGCCTCTAAAATCCATACACACGTGGATGGTTCCTTGCTTTTTATTTACAGGAATGGGATTGGACACCCATTCATTCAAAGGAATCAGGTAGATGAAACCAACATTAAGTAGCTTCTCTAATTTTTCCTTAATAGTAGGGGCCTTCCTAGGATTAACAACTCTAAGACGTTGCCCAATAGGTTTAGAATCCGTATAGGTTTTAATATCATTCTTGAAAATTATGGGGTCGATCCCTGGAATCTATTCATATGAACACACAAATACATCTTGGAATTCTTTGAAGAGATCGATGTAGATCTAAATTTCTTCAAGAGAATAATATGTGTCGATATATATGTTCTCAATTTTACCAAGGATAAGAGAGATGTCAATCGTGGCAGTAGGAGAAATATTCTCCATGTTTCCTTCAGCATAAATATAATGCATATCTAATGGATCCACGACATGACCAACCATCTCACTCAGGGTTGATCTAAATTCATCCTATTCGATCTTAACAAGATCTGGGAGAAAATAGGATTGATGATGCATATCATCCCAAGGTCTATTAGGACTAGACATGGCCTCTAAGATGGCTTCATCCAAAGGTAAAGTATCATTGAGTAAATCATGCAAACAAAATGATTGAGTGGCCCATACAGGCTCTAAGACAGGATCCACCTCATCCTTTTGTGAGGAAGAAGGATCCAGGTGAGAAGTAACATCAATAATAGTATGATACCCAACTTGTGTTTCTAACAATGGAATTTCCATCCCAATGTGTGACTGAACTTCATATGACATAGTCGAGGAAGGTAGGTTCCAAGGGTCCTTGAAATACAAAGTACGAAAAGGAACAAACCTCATTGACGATGAAGACTCAATGGAAATGGCATGAATATGGTGAATTGGTGCCAGGAAATCAAAGCTACCCATCAAAGAGGAATACATTCTCACACCAACATCCTTAGTTTCCTACTGAGAATTATCAATCACAGGGACCGAACGTCCAACTGATGCACTAGGACTAGCGTTTGCAAAGGACAATTGATCAATCGTCACTATATTCCCTTCGTGGGGAAAACATAGAGTGAGGAAAACATACGACATGATGAATGTCATGGCATAAACCCAATTACACCCTAGTAGTAAATTGTATTCGAGAGGCGCATCAACCACCTTGACATCAACTTCCACAGTCTTCCCACCTAACTGGACCAAAAAAGAGGGGAGGATCCCGTGGGGTCGAAACTAATTCCCATCAAATGCGGTCAACATAGTCATAGATTGAGAAAGGGTCAAAGAGCCAATGGATTTCCAACATGTTAGGGACATCATGAATGTCGCAACACCTTTATCAATTATAGTACATTTGATGGTAATTTTTGTGTACTCCACATGGATTTGAAACACCACGTGGTAACGAAAGCAAGGCTTAACATCTGTGATGTAAAACTTGATAACCTTCGAGCCGCATGGTTCTAGAGCTCCTAACACAGATAATAAGGTGTTCCTCTATGAAGGAAACATATGGAACACCTCCAAAGATGATATCACACAAGGGTTTTGGCCCAGATCTTCGAAAATTGTATAGTTTTGGGTGGCTCTAGCATTAGGATTGTGTGTAGAGTGCTTTAGTACTCCTTTCAGAATACGAGGCATAGGTTCCAACTTTTCGATCTGCAAGGGTGTTTTTGAAGGAGGAGGAGACTTTGGACCTATAACAGTCTATGAAGAACATTAATCACTATATCGAGTGACTACATCAATATGAGACTTGACCATATTGATGCATAGATGGCCACCTTCATGTGTCGAGGGGTTTTGAATCTCGCTCAACACATTTCTGGTGTTGGAGGTCACCAAGGCCATATGTTGATTATGTGGAAAGAATTTTTTCAGCACAATGGGAGGCTACGATAAGAGACTTGAGGATTCCTCGATTTTGGGGCATAGGTGTGTAAAGTGATCATATTTACAAAGTTTACAACTAAACTTCACCTTCCTCTTTTCTTTCTTTCCCTCACCAGTATTATTATTCGATCTCTCATTATTAGTTTCGTCCTTGGATTTATTATTATTTCTCCCACCCTTACGATCATTACCTCGTCCTTTATTTTTAGTCCCTCCTAGTTGTTGGTTACCATTCGGGTTAGATGACGACTGTACAAAATGCACATCCGTCGATTGGGTGGGGGTGGAGGATGAATTTGAAGATTTTCCTGCTACAGGATGGCTTAGAGACAAATCTTTCAACTGGTTCATCACCAAGTCTGTAGTCTTATCATTTGCAGAGCCTATGATGCCATCGGCATGAGGCCCAGGATTTTGTTTAGGGTCGTAGTTTGACTGTAGTGCATCAAGGAGAATTTCGTAAAGCATCCCAGATTGAGAATATATGAGGTCCAATTGTCGGGATTTGAAAATGCCTTCTTCTTTAGATGTTACTCTGAATGTAGATACATCCTTTGAAATATAAAGAAATAGAGACTTAAGGAACCATTCCAACAAAAACTCTTGAGGAATGTAAGCTTTAATCAACCTCTTCCATCTACACCACTCTTGGATATGGTCCAAGATATGTGTGGCTTTATCTTTGAAAAAGGTCGACAAAAGTTCTATTTCGACATCGTAACGAACCAACAATTGGAAGTGGTTGAGAAAAACCAATACCATCTAATTGAAAGTTCCATATTCTCCCCTCGGTAGTTCAATGTACTATTTTGCGGCGAGCCTCATGAGGTTGTGTTGAAATAGACTCAAACAAATAGAATCATCATTTAGGGAGTTAGATGAACACCATAGATGAAAAGTAGTCACGTGATCACCTAAATCCTCACCAATATTTCCTTTAAATTTTGGAATGTCTGAAGGAAGCTTGGTGGGGATGTGTGGCCACAATGGATTGTGACGCATAGGGTCATTCACTAATTTCAACAAATATGGCAGATTAAGTGTGGCCAGAAAAGGGAGTCGAGGTTGCATCATCTAATCCCATGCTCCAGGGAAAGATTGGGGCAGAGGGATTGCAGACCATCCAGGGTTTTGGTATATACCATGGCCCTGTCTGGTAGGAAAATATCCTCTCCAAAATAATTAATGAAAGTGTGTAAGGGAACCATACCTACGAAAGAGGCATGATAAGGATTATATACATTTCCCCCAAATGAAGAAACTATGTGTTGGGGGTTTCCCATACTGTGAAACTGAATCCCTCCAGATGGAACACCATAGGACATAGGGGAATTCACCATAATAAATGCGTTCATCGGAATTGACGTAGAGGAAGAGAGGATGAAGGATGACATATAGGAAGTGAATTGTCTGCCCGTTTGAGCACTCCATCCCGGGGCATTGAAGCTAGGATTAGACCTGAAGGAAGAAGGATTCCAACCTCCAACTGTAGGATTGTTTTGGAGAATATGACCTCCACCAAATGAGAAAGTAACATAAGGAGGAGTTGTGCCCCCAAACACAAAACTAGGATTCACATTAGTCGTTGAAGTGGAGTGTGAGAGTTGCAACGTCATGTCGGGCATACCAAAATAAAAGGGAATAGAGGATGAAGGTATTGACTGAGAATCATGACTCGACATACCAAAAATACATCCGAAAGGGTTCGTTCTCGTGGGTCAAGTATAACTCATGGGTTGGGTAGCACTAGATGAGGGAACCTCGAACCCACATAGTCAAGGATGAAGGAGTCAAGGGGGTCCCACTAATCATATAAGAGAAGGGAATTGAAGGACTCCTTGAGATGTTCATGTCTGACTTAGTACTCATAACTGGATGATCACGATCCTAGGAGGTAGAGATATATGCACCACGTTTATTAAATCTACGCCTTTTAGAAGGTGGCTCTGGTAAATGATCAAGACGTGGTGTAACTTCAACAAATGAAGAGACTGACGAGGAGGTTGGTCTTGCTCCATGATGACTCCGAACTTGCGATATAAAACAAAATCCTAGTGTGAACTAATAATCAGAGAGCATGCCAAAATAAAGAAAAAAGGTCAATGCACACAAAGAGGATATACTGGTTGAAAGGGGCCTCTTGCACTAGAGTAGGTATGTCTCTCCCAAGAGGTGCCTGAGACTCCCTTCAAAATATTGGAGGTATTAGAATCAGTTATAAGGTCCCTCATGGGCTTAACAACACAATCGATCAGATCCCCCCATGAAGGTAATCCTCCATAAAGGATGTGTGTTTTCTGACCCTTTTCTGACTCAGGGTACCTACAAAATAACCCCTACGAGTAACATATGTGGAAACCTATGTCAAGAAACTAGAGTCACCATGATATAACTAATGCGCAGGAAAGCAGTCTCAATTTTGGTCCACCGTATGGGCATGGTAAAAAATCCAGAAATCTCGAAAGCACCACCTCTCACGAAGGTAAAGGTACTAGTAAGACCCCAAAATACAAATAGAACCCTAGAAACATCTTTGATGCTAGGAAGATATTATAGGGCTATCTCTGCAACCAAATTCACGTGACCTCATGCTTAACTCTTATGTGAGCGGATCCTCCTGACGTCACTGATTACACAGTGGGTTTCACCACTCCATGGTCAGACACATATGTTTAGTTTAATAGCCTTGGATAATTTTACTCACAAAATCCTATTCCAAGGCCCTATGTCCTATACTTGTTTGTGTACCCTGAAAAACAAAATCATTTCTAATCAATTTTAATTAATCAACGTTAATTTTAATGGCTTCTTCTTACTCAATAGGTGCGGTCGTGAAACTGATGGTATTATGACTCAGGATATAAAAAGAAGCAAATATAAAAGCATTTATAAGTACTAGTCTTGAATTTCAAAGAGATGGTATGCTTCTAAATGCAGTCTTTTCCAATGCATTCTCTATAATTTCAATGAAGTGCAATCTTTCTAAATGTGTCAAAATTAATGCATAGTAATCAAAAGTACAAATTCCATAAGTACAATGCAAATAAACAAATATTTTTTGTATTTTTTATATAAAGAAGATAAAATGCAAGGATTGAATGACAACCTCACAGGCAGACCCCACTGCAAGAAAAAAGAGACAAGCCAAGTAGGATACCAAGAAGCAAACACTCATACCAATGTGCAAGGAAAACCAATGAAAAAGATGACAAGAAAGAAATCCGCCCAAAAATTCAACAATAAAAATGCTTCATATCACTCTGTAGGCACTTAACAGTCAAAATAGGGACCCAAGAAGACTCAACAACAAACAAAACTCACCTAGCAAACACCAAACTCAGCCAACAAGAATTAAGAGATGATGTATGTGATTGTTTGAGCAACAAGCGTGTATATACGCTCCCTAAAAAATAGGTTGTCAAGCAACAGGCGACAAGGAAAATCAGGAAAACAAAGAGCAAATAAAGTAGAAACATACTTGAAACCCCAAAAAGGATATCAATCCCCAGTATGGTCTCCAATTCTGTTACAAGGAAAATCTCTCTATGGCTAGGGGTTAAGCCACAACAGACAGAATGACACGCAGAAATAAAATATAATCCTAGGTATTCTATATGAATGAAATGCTAACAAGACAAGGCTAAGAACCTACCTCATCTAAACATTCAAAGAATACCACCGTTGAGCACGTGACCCAAAGCTTTATACCTGCAACTTTTCCTTAACAACCAAGATACACAAGCATATGGTGATGATATATAATGTTAGAATATAAATTAGCATAATCCATTAACATACATGAAAATACATCGATGGAATAGTAATTCAAATATTTGCAAGATATCAATTGGATGAGAAACTAGTATTTCTATCAAAATAATCAACAAAAGTACATAGGTGACAAACTTCTGTAACAACACATATCAGAACTGAGAAACTAAGTCCCTCCAGTTGGGCCTCCACCACTTCAATCATCCACAAAGGCAAGCTCATATATATGATTCAATGAGGTTCTCCATCATAAAGAAGGAATAGCCTGGGTGATGAACACAAGGAGTTCATACTTTCAAGGACAAAGGGATGTAGACTCAATATGAAGTGAAATTTCTCGAGAGTGTCTTTTCTCTCAAAGTTGAATTGTCGAATTTTCTCAAGGCTTGGATATAGTTCAATTTATATCCTTAAAATGGAAATGAAGGGACGAGTTGGAGCATTTCCAGTATGTGGAAGGTCGAGGATCATGGATCTCGTGACATGGCATGGAAACTCGACATAATTTTTAATTTTGAGCATCAAACCCGATGTATGCGGGCTTTAGTGGAGCAACCTACATATACACTTGTTTTATAATTGATAGGGCGCATACATGTGGAAAAATGTGCATTTTAGGTTGTGGAATGAACAAAAAGGTAAGTTCAAGTCTGTAGAGGGTAATGGAAGGCCATCCAATCAAGTTGCATGGAGTGAGGAAAAAATTGTTGTAACACAATCCGCATAGGTGGATATGGGACGAGGTGGAATAATGAG
>JZKD02S1810974.1:0-29674 GCA_000966675.3 Picea glauca
TGTATGAGTCCCCTTTATTCACTTGTGGGGTCGAGGCAATTACCCCAACTACTTTTGCTCACGAGCCATATATATCATACCCCGATCCATCATTGTGTTGACGGTAGAAAATGATCACCCGTTAATTGGAAGAACGAGTCTGGTCTGGGGTTGTCTAAATAACCCAAGCCATTTGGTGTAACTCGTTCTGACGGGTTTAATGGCTCCGTTAGCCAATATAAGAGTCCTAAAGAAAAAAATAAAAGAAATGAAATAAATAACTAATTACTAATTACTATATATATATATATGTACATACATACGACGTAACTATTGTACGTATATTTAAATAGAAGATATACTTATCCGTTTTATATACATGATACACACACTGCAAGTTTAATCTAAACTTACAAAACTCAATGTGAAAAATGACTGCTTTGAAGAAGCAGATAAAGAAAGCACATAAAAAATGTTTTTGGTTTTTTTCTTATAAATCTTAAACTAATAAAAAGAAAATTCTATGAAACAGAAGCGTGTGGATAGTCGAAAACCAAACCACACATTCGAATTTCAGTGGTAAATAACAAAAAAATGTAAATGAGCTAACTTGTTAGTGAATTAGTGATGTGTATCCAAGCATCTTCATGATTTGAGAACATCCAAGTACCATGTCCAAGAGGGAAACCTGCAAAGAACCTTAAGACTGTTCTAAATAGATTCAGAACAATGTGTTGGTAGTTTGGGTGTTAATGACTGAAGCAGAGACACCAACATAAATCTATAATTTTATGATTATACATAATTACTGTAAGATAAATTTGAAAGTAATCTATACATTTCATTTTTCAATCAAAATTGAAAGATAAAACCTATCATTTTAACTGAAAACATAATCACAACATTTATATTTTGAGGAACAAATCGCAGATGGTATTTATAATATAATATCTTGCACATCACAGATCATTTAATCTAACGATATCAGATCTATACATGTATCAAGACATAAAAAAACATAAATGATAACATTATAAACAAAAGGCTAAAGACAAAATGTGTAAAATATTATTTCATTAAGTTTTGAATTCACCCATCCATCTCTTGCTCCCAGCAAAGATGTATTCATTACAAAAATCTGAAGTATTTGAAGAGTTCAAGCAAACTAAGCATCCTATCTTCTAAGATAGAATCAAATCCTAGGATGATTTACTAATTACAAAAATAGAGGGTAATAAAACCACTTAATATCAAATTGTATCTCTTAAGATTATAAAAGGTTTGTTTTTGTTTACAAAATGAGACAAAGAAATGGCTAATAACCACAGAAATTATCCATCTCATTAGATCACCACAAGTTGCACGATATCCTGAAATGAAAAATGAAATAAAGAAATTTAGATATTAATTTAACCAATATTTTCCAAAATTTCGAATGAGAATAGACTAGCTACAAAATCTGTTGATTCTGTAGCTAGTCTTATTTTAAACAACAGAAAACTGATTCAATCTATATTAATCAAAAAAAAAAACACACACACACACACACACAAATCTTTACCTTTCAACTGAATGCTAAATTCAGCTCATAAAACCTCAGAATTAATCACTGCTTTGACACACTCAACATTTTTTATTATGACATTTCCAGTTCTCTTGATGCGTTTTCCTTACCTTGGTGCACTGATCTTGATTATGTGGTTTTCATTTGTTAATGAGTCGATCTGAGCTGTGAGAGTCTTGATCTTTTCTTGTAGGAAGGGGACCTCTGTGTAATAATTTTCTATCCAGAGAAAACTTACTTCACACCGTGGATCTAGAATAGTTGGTTGAGGAAACATATGACTATGCGTCAAAACGCTTCCACTGTCTACCGTGGGTTTTTTACTGAGTTTGATCCCTGGGAAATTTTTGTTATGTTTCAAGCATGGTGGCAGATTATATACAAAATTGTAGGTCTGATTGGGAATCGATTTATGGTAAGTTGGATCTTCCTCCTCCAAGAACCTTTCGATCTCAGAATCAGAGCTCTCCCAGCTCTTTTGTTATTAAAACCTAAGTCTAGATTCTTACTTGACAATCTGTGTGAGCATTTATTGGCTTCCTTTGCCACATTATTAGGGAAAACATCCTTCTCACACTCAGGAGATTCAAAAATCATAGGGTCAACATCTCGTTTCTCTAACATAGGCTCATCGAGCGTGGACCTATGACAGGGTTCTTTGGATAAGAAAACTGGTTTGTCAATGGAAGAGATAAGGGTTTTTTCTAACATGGGCTTATCAACCACAGGAACCTCTGCGGGGTTGGATGTAACAAAGTCGTTTCGATATAGGAAAATATCCCAATCGTCTCCTTGCAATTTTAAATGATGGACTAACAACATCTTGATCAACCCATGATGGAATAAATTGGAATTCAAACACTGCCTTTTATACCTCTTGGCCATTTTATATAAACTTCTCAATAAATAGAATGGAATGTTCAACTAGAAACCGATGAAATTCATTAACAATCTTATGTGGTAAAGAAAAACGAGGCCGAATGGACCTTCACATGTAATGAACTTCCTTAAAACTACCAATAAACCATGCCACCTAGTCTTTAACAGAGATATAGGAATATGTTTATCACATCACTAGATTTTTCGAGAGGTAAAGAACAAACTCCATGACACCTCCTCTAACTTGGAATTCTTAAACCATTTTTGGCCGATAAGGGGAAGACATGTTCCTGGCTCAAAAATTCCTTGGTGATTTCAATTTGAATGTCACCCACTTTGGCTCGACATCCATTGAAAGAGAGGGCGAACTCCTAGGCTGGTTGCAAGTTGTAACCTTGGAATTTTTTGAGAAACTCAAGCTAGCCATGACTCCTAAGGTCTTCGCTCTCATCGTCATACAGAAGCAAGGTTTGGGAGCCATTTGGTTCGACACGAATGACAGGGGCCATATGGATTCATACAAGTAGTCAAGAAGGCAGACATGAATCAATGTAAGCATGAAAGGTTTCATAAAACATAAGGGACCAGGGCAAAAACCAAAGAAATAAAAACCCACTATTACCCTCACGTGATTAAATGAAGGAATGAGGGGTTTCATATGAAAATCAAGCATTTTGTTAATGAATTTCCAAGAGTACAGAATGAAGTGAAAGACTTAACTTGAAATGATGGATCTGTTGATTTCAAACTACCACCTTCAATAGAGTACATGATACGATCGGGTGCATTCATATTTCATCATTGTGCAAAGGGTGGAGTTGATTTTCTAAGGTTAGGAGAAGAGATGTTTTGCAAACCAAAGCATAATGACAAGAAAAGGTCTACCAAGAATCATAACGAAATGTAAACATAGTCTAGTTGTAATCAATTCTTGGTGTATTAACAAAAACTCAAGATATATCTCATAATCGGATGAGCAATTTTTTCTTTATTGATATATGATACACTTCAAAGCAATCAATACTCATCGAAATACTTGTAAGAACATCAACCCTTCTTGAGACATAAACCTTAGATTCATTTCACATCACGATCGTAATGATTCATTCATTCTTTCATTCATGAATGAAGCATGAAAATGAAAACAAAAAGAACAATCGACACAATCTTCTTATAGCCAACAATTCACCTTTAAACAACAATACTTGAGACAAAGCGTAGGTAGCTACAAGGATTTTTCTTTGTTGATTTTAAAAGGTAAAAACAGTGTGGAGCTGCAAAGAATGACGAATTACTAGGAGAAGCAGTTATCTCTACACCACTGATGAGTTCGTGTTATGAACATTTATAAATATTACATATCAAAGATAACTGAAGGACGTCAGGAAATCCAAGGATCCTTACACATTCCAACTTCAGATATCTTCCTGTTAAAAATGAAATCTGGTGACAAAATTAAAAATAATGAGAGCAATGGTGTTCAATTCAATGGCTCTGATATTGTTGACAAGGCCATTGCTACCAGTAGGCGTCCATAGCCTTGGCAGGGATGTCAATTAACCCACTCTGACACCTCTAACATGTCCAAGAATTTCAGTTCATAACAAGAGGCGAATATCAAAATTTTATACCTGATAATTTTCTCAAACCTGACATTGCTTCGCTGCCAGCATGCCTGTTCAGCACCCCGACGAAGTTGGCTTGGCATCATGCATGCATTTACCCACTACTAGCAGACCTGTTCAGTATCCCGGCGGGTTTACAAACACTTCCCACAACTCTCAGGAAAATTATTCACAATCTAATATAATTTATAGATGTTTAGAAGAGTGGGGTGATGCTGAAAATTTCAGTCGTTGAGACATTTGTTATTTTTCAGTCTTTAAATTTTTCTTAGTCACCTTTATTATGATCTGAAATTAGTTTCTTGTTGAAACTAATCCTTCAAGAATATGAAGGCATACTTGAGTTTCTTTCTTTAAAAGTAGGGACAGTGTAAAAATATTTTAACGATGGTCGTGTATGCTCATAATTATACACTGAAACCATGAAATCAATTGTGAACAGAAAGACTTCTTTAGCTAGTCTGTGTTTCAGGAAATTACAACAATTAATGATCTGACATTCCTTGATTGTTGTTTAAGATGAGACATTTTGGTTTCTCTCCTTGAACCAAACTATGGTACAGGCATGTTTTAATCAGAAAGCAATGAAAACAAATAAAATGAAGCAGAAACAAAAACCAGAAAACAAAGGAAAATCAAAACAAATATATATATGTGTGTNCTTATAAATCTTAAACTAATAAAAAGAAAATTCTATGAAACAGAAGCGTGTGGATAGTCGAAAACCAAACCACACATTCGAATTTCAGTGGTAAATAACAAAAAAATGTAAATGAGCTAACTTGTTAGTGAATTAGTGATGTGTATCCAAGCATCTTCATGATTTGAGAACATCCAAGTACCATGTCCAAGAGGGAAACCTGCAAAGAACCTTAAGACTGTTCTAAATAGATTCAGAACAATGTGTTGGTAGTTTGGGTGTTAATGACTGAAGCAGAGACACCAACATAAATCTATAATTTTATGATTATACATAATTACTGTAAGATAAATTTGAAAGTAATCTATACATTTCATTTTTCAATCAAAATTGAAAGATAAAACCTATCATTTTAACTGAAAACATAATCACAACATTTATATTTTGAGGAACAAATCGCAGATGGTATTTATAATATAATATCTTGCACATCACAGATCATTTAATCTAACGATATCAGATCTATACATGTATCAAGACATAAAAAAACATAAATGATAACATTATAAACAAAAGGCTAAAGACAAAATGTGTAAAATATTATTTCATTAAGTTTTGAATTCACCCATCCATCTCTTGCTCCCAGCAAAGATGTATTCATTACAAAAATCTGAAGTATTTGAAGAGTTCAAGCAAACTAAGCATCCTATCTTCTAAGATAGAATCAAATCCTAGGATGATTTACTAATTACAAAAATAGAGGGTAATAAAACCACTTAATATCAAATTGTATCTCTTAAGATTATAAAAGGTTTGTTTTTGTTTACAAAATGAGACAAAGAAATGGCTAATAACCACAGAAATTATCCATCTCATTAGATCACCACAAGTTGCACGATATCCTGAAATGAAAAATGAAATAAAGAAATTTAGATATTAATTTAACCAATATTTTCCAAAATTTCGAATGAGAATAGACTAGCTACAAAATCTGTTGATTCTGTAGCTAGTCTTATTTTAAACAACAGAAAACTGATTCAATCTATATTAATCAAAAAAAAAAACACACACACACACACACACAAATCTTTACCTTTCAACTGAATGCTAAATTCAGCTCATAAAACCTCAGAATTAATCACTGCTTTGACACACTCAACATTTTTTATTATGACATTTCCAGTTCTCTTGATGCGTTTTCCTTACCTTGGTGCACTGATCTTGATTATGTGGTTTTCATTTGTTAATGAGTCGATCTGAGCTGTGAGAGTCTTGATCTTTTCTTGTAGGAAGGGGACCTCTGTGTAATAATTTTCTATCCAGAGAAAACTTACTTCACACCGTGGATCTAGAATAGTTGGTTGAGGAAACATATGACTATGCGTCAAAACGCTTCCACTGTCTACCGTGGGTTTTTTACTGAGTTTGATCCCTGGGAAATTTTTGTTATGTTTCAAGCATGGTGGCAGATTATATACAAAATTGTAGGTCTGATTGGGAATCGATTTATGGTAAGTTGGATCTTCCTCCTCCAAGAACCTTTCGATCTCAGAATCAGAGCTCTCCCAGCTCTTTTGTTATTAAAACCTAAGTCTAGATTCTTACTTGACAATCTGTGTGAGCATTTATTGGCTTCCTTTGCCACATTATTAGGGAAAACATCCTTCTCACACTCAGGAGATTCAAAAATCATAGGGTCAACATCTCGTTTCTCTAACATAGGCTCATCGAGCGTGGACCTATGACAGGGTTCTTTGGATAAGAAAACTGGTTTGTCAATGGAAGAGATAAGGGTTTTTTCTAACATGGGCTTATCAACCACAGGAACCTCTGCGGGGTTGGATGTAACAAAGTCGTTTCGATATAGGAAAATATCCCAATCGTCTCCTTGCAATTTTAAATGATGGACTAACAACATCTTGATCAACCCATGATGGAATAAATTGGAATTCAAACACTGCCTTTTATACCTCTTGGCCATTTTATATAAACTTCTCAATAAATAGAATGGAATGTTCAACTAGAAACCGATGAAATTCATTAACAATCTTATGTGGTAAAGAAAAACGAGGCCGAATGGACCTTCACATGTAATGAACTTCCTTAAAACTACCAATAAACCATGCCACCTAGTCTTTAACAGAGATATAGGAATATGTTTATCACATCACTAGATTTTTCGAGAGGTAAAGAACAAACTCCATGACACCTCCTCTAACTTGGAATTCTTAAACCATTTTTGGCCGATAAGGGGAAGACATGTTCCTGGCTCAAAAATTCCTTGGTGATTTCAATTTGAATGTCACCCACTTTGGCTCGACATCCATTGAAAGAGAGGGCGAACTCCTAGGCTGGTTGCAAGTTGTAACCTTGGAATTTTTTGAGAAACTCAAGCTAGCCATGACTCCTAAGGTCTTCGCTCTCATCGTCATACAGAAGCAAGGTTTGGGAGCCATTTGGTTCGACACGAATGACAGGGGCCATATGGATTCATACAAGTAGTCAAGAAGGCAGACATGAATCAATGTAAGCATGAAAGGTTTCATAAAACATAAGGGACCAGGGCAAAAACCAAAGAAATAAAAACCCACTATTACCCTCACGTGATTAAATGAAGGAATGAGGGGTTTCATATGAAAATCAAGCATTTTGTTAATGAATTTCCAAGAGTACAGAATGAAGTGAAAGACTTAACTTGAAATGATGGATCTGTTGATTTCAAACTACCACCTTCAATAGAGTACATGATACGATCGGGTGCATTCATATTTCATCATTGTGCAAAGGGTGGAGTTGATTTTCTAAGGTTAGGAGAAGAGATGTTTTGCAAACCAAAGCATAATGACAAGAAAAGGTCTACCAAGAATCATAACGAAATGTAAACATAGTCTAGTTGTAATCAATTCTTGGTGTATTAACAAAAACTCAAGATATATCTCATAATCGGATGAGCAATTTTTTCTTTATTGATATATGATACACTTCAAAGCAATCAATACTCATCGAAATACTTGTAAGAACATCAACCCTTCTTGAGACATAAACCTTAGATTCATTTCACATCACGATCGTAATGATTCATTCATTCTTTCATTCATGAATGAAGCATGAAAATGAAAACAAAAAGAACAATCGACACAATCTTCTTATAGCCAACAATTCACCTTTAAACAACAATACTTGAGACAAAGCGTAGGTAGCTACAAGGATTTTTCTTTGTTGATTTTAAAAGGTAAAAACAGTGTGGAGCTGCAAAGAATGACGAATTACTAGGAGAAGCAGTTATCTCTACACCACTGATGAGTTCGTGTTATGAACATTTATAAATATTACATATCAAAGATAACTGAAGGACGTCAGGAAATCCAAGGATCCTTACACATTCCAACTTCAGATATCTTCCTGTTAAAAATGAAATCTGGTGACAAAATTAAAAATAATGAGAGCAATGGTGTTCAATTCAATGGCTCTGATATTGTTGACAAGGCCATTGCTACCAGTAGGCGTCCATAGCCTTGGCAGGGATGTCAATTAACCCACTCTGACACCTCTAACATGTCCAAGAATTTCAGTTCATAACAAGAGGCGAATATCAAAATTTTATACCTGATAATTTTCTCAAACCTGACATTGCTTCGCTGCCAGCATGCCTGTTCAACACCCCGACGAAGTTGGCTTGGCATCATGCATGCATTTACCCACTACCAGCAGACCTGTTCAGTATCCCGGCAGGTTTACAAACACTTCCCAGAACTCTCAGGAAAATTATTCACAATCTAATATAATTTATAGATGTTTAGAAGAGTGGGGTGATGCTGAAAATTTCAATCGTTGAGACATTTGTTATTTTTCAGTCTTTAAATTTTTCTTAGTCACTTTTATTATGATCTGAAATTAGTTTCTTGTTGAATCTAATCCTTCAAGAATATGAAGGCATACTTGAGTTTCTTTCTTTAAAAGCAGGGACAGTGTAAAAATATTTTAACGATGGTCATGTGTGCTCATAATTATACACTGAAACCATGAAATCAATTGTGAACAGAAAGACTTCTTTAGCTAGTCTGTGTTTCAGGAAATTACAACAATTAATGCTCTGACATTCCTTGATTGTTGTTTAAGATGAGACATTTTGGTTTCCCTCCTTGAACCAAACTATGGTACAGGCATGTTTTAATCAGAAAGCAATGAAAACAAATAAAATGAAGCAGAAACAAAAACCAGAAAACAAAGGAAAATCAAAACAAATATATATGTGTGTGTGTGTGTGTGTGTGTGTACAAAATATGCATCTGGGACTTGTCATGAAAAATACCTTTTGAGAGCTTGGTTTTTCACCGGGAAGGTGTATGGCTATCCCTCTAAATTTTGCAGGCAGAAAGAGTTGGGACCTAGTTTTTCAGCGATTAAGAGGGGTCCTAACCACAAATTTTGAAACTTGGGATGTTCCCCTTTTCCTTCATGAGGTTTATCCCATTTGAGAACCAAATCTCCCACCTCGAAATTCCTATCCGAGGTAGAACTTGAATCGAACCATATTTTAACAATATGTTGATGCAGATCCAGTCTCTCTTTTGCTCGTTTTCTAACTTCCTCTAGTTTCAACAAAGAGTTGATGTGACTTTCAAGAGGAGGAAATTCCTCTTCCTAAAATTTCTGTGATAATCACAGTGAGGGAAGAAGGACATGAGGAGGGATAATTTCTTCTCTTTCATAGACAAGAAAGAAGGGGGAATTACCAACAATGGTTTTCAGAGTCACCTTATCAGCCCATATTGCATTAAAAATCACATTGTGCCAGTTTTTGTGGTTTTTAGAAACTGTCCTCTTGATGATTTTGATCAGGTTTTTGTTTGTTGATTCTGCTAAGTCATTTCCTGGGGGGTAATAGCTGGCAGAATATTTCAATTTTATCCCTTTTTCTAAATCAAAATCACTCATATCGAGGGATGAAAAATAGGAAGCATTATCGAAGACCAAACATTCAGGAATACCAAATCGAGTAATGATGTTTGAATTAAGGAAAGATATTACCTGACTGGTGTTTACCACTTTTAATGGTGTAGCCTCGGACCATCTGGTAAAATAATCCGTCGTTGTAATGATGTATTTATGTTTCTGTGAGGAAGTGGGGTTAATAGGCCCTATGATGTCAAGACCCCACTGCTGAAAAGGAAAATCTACCGAAATAGGTTGCAGAGGAAATGTTGCCTTCTGTACTCGTCCATAAGCCTTTTGGCAGATTATGAATTTACGACATAATGTATGGTCATCTTTGAATAATGTGGGCCAATAGTACCCAGCTCTTAATACTTTGTGAGTATCAGTTTCTCCACCGAAGTTCCCACTAGATTCTTCTGTATGAAGTTCAGATAACACTTTATCTGCTTCATCTCTTTCTAGACAACGCATCAGGACGTCATCAAAATTTTTACGGAATAATACGTCGTTTACCAGCTGGAAAGGTGCAAATTTTAGTCTTAATGTTTTTCTATTTTTTGGATCGAGATGGCGAGGAGAAGAATCATGTTTTAGATAAAACTTAATGTCATCAAACCAAGAATTAGCAACATCTTGTGCACAAAATATTTTATTTTGACTATGTTGATTGTCAGTTAAAACATTAATTTGACTCTGTTTCTCTTCAATTGAATCAACCACTAGTTTACACAGACCTTGGCCTCTGACAATTTGCATAGGGGTAATTTTGAGGTCATACTCTTGTAACAATGTCATCCAGTTTGCCCATTTTTCACCCAGTTCCTTTTGTACTCACAAGTTTTTGACAACAGGGTAAGGCACACTGACTTTAGTTATGGATTTCAGTGGATATGATCGAAAATGTTTTACTGCTTTAAAAATAGTATAATCTTGTTGATCTATAGCCAGGTAATTAAGATCTGCTCCCTTAAAGGCTGAGCTCATAAAGGCAATGGAGATTTCATTTCTTTCAGTGTTCTTTTGGGTCAACACAGTGGCATAAGATCGATCAGAGGAAAACATATAAAGAGTGAAATCTTGTGAAAAATCAGGGCTCATTAAGGAGGGAGCTTCCACTATGGATTTTTTGATGAAGTCAAAAGCTTGATTTTCCTGTGGTCCCCAATGATACTGAACATCCTTTTTAATTAATTTTTGCAATGGCCTTACCATTTCTGAAAAACTCACAACAAACCTTCTGACAAATTTGATCTGGCCTGAAAACGATTGCATAGATTTTTTGGAGGAGGGGGGAAGAATTTTGGCAATGGCTTGAGTTCTTTTGGGATCGATGATCATCCCATTACTGGATACAATGAATCTGAGAAGTTTTCCTTGTTCCACCGCAAAAATATACTTCTTAGGGTTTAGAGATATGTCGTACTTGCAGCATCGTTGTAGGACAAACCTAAGATGGGATAAGTTATCTTTCTTAATTTTGGAGAAAACAGTAACATCCTCAAGATAGACCACTATGGATTGATTGATGAGACCATGAAAAGCAATATCCATTGCTCTCTGGAAAGTGGCCCCGGCATTTATAAGCCCAAAAGGAATTTTCCTGTAGGTGTAAGTACCCCATAGGGTAAGAAAAGTGGTTTTTAACTGGTTTGGGGGAGACATGAGGATTTGATTGTATCCTGAAAAACCATCTAGTAGTGACAGTCTTTCAGAACTGGATACCTGCTGGAGAATTGTTCCATTGAAGGAACAGGATAATTGTCTTTGTTAGAGGCTTGGTTTAAATTCCGAAAATCAACATAGAGTTGAATTTCACCACTTTTCTTCCTTACAGGGACACGATTAGATACCCATTGTGTGTGTCTTACTGGGAAGATTATCTTTGCATTCAATATTTTATTTAGTTATTTCTTGACCGTCGGTTCAATCTTAGGGTGCATCTTTCTCAGCGTCTACTGAAAAGGTTGAGTCTAGGGTTTCATGGGGATGATGTGTTGTATAATGTTAGGGTCAAAAGTTTTTAAATCATCGTATGTCCAAGCAAAGACATCCTTGAATTCTTTAAACAGTTTTATAAAGGCTGACCTCTCTTGCTCAGAACATCTCGTTCCCATATTAATACATTGTGGATGATCTTTAGTCCCTAGATTTACTTTTTCATGGGTCAAGGAAGAACTGTTTTTTTTACAATTTACTGATTTCCTAAATTTGTCATGCAAATCATAAAACTTTTCTAATCTTACCACNTGACACCTCTAACATGTCCAAGAATTTCAGTTCATAACAAGAGGCGAATATCAAAATTTTATACCTGATAATTTTCTCAAACCTGACATTGCTTCGCTGCCAGCATGCCTGTTCAACACCCCGACGAAGTTGGCTTGGCATCATGCATGCATTTACCCACTACCAGCAGACCTGTTCAGTATCCCGGCAGGTTTACAAACACTTCCCAGAACTCTCAGGAAAATTATTCACAATCTAATATAATTTATAGATGTTTAGAAGAGTGGGGTGATGCTGAAAATTTCAATCGTTGAGACATTTGTTATTTTTCAGTCTTTAAATTTTTCTTAGTCACTTTTATTATGATCTGAAATTAGTTTCTTGTTGAATCTAATCCTTCAAGAATATGAAGGCATACTTGAGTTTCTTTCTTTAAAAGCAGGGACAGTGTAAAAATATTTTAACGATGGTCATGTGTGCTCATAATTATACACTGAAACCATGAAATCAATTGTGAACAGAAAGACTTCTTTAGCTAGTCTGTGTTTCAGGAAATTACAACAATTAATGCTCTGACATTCCTTGATTGTTGTTTAAGATGAGACATTTTGGTTTCCCTCCTTGAACCAAACTATGGTACAGGCATGTTTTAATCAGAAAGCAATGAAAACAAATAAAATGAAGCAGAAACAAAAACCAGAAAACAAAGGAAAATCAAAACAAATATATATGTGTGTGTGTGTGTGTGTGTGTGTACAAAATATGCATCTGGGACTTGTCATGAAAAATACCTTTTGAGAGCTTGGTTTTTCACCGGGAAGGTGTATGGCTATCCCTCTAAATTTTGCAGGCAGAAAGAGTTGGGACCTAGTTTTTCAGCGATTAAGAGGGGTCCTAACCACAAATTTTGAAACTTGGGATGTTCCCCTTTTCCTTCATGAGGTTTATCCCATTTGAGAACCAAATCTCCCACCTCGAAATTCCTATCCGAGGTAGAACTTGAATCGAACCATATTTTAACAATATGTTGATGCAGATCCAGTCTCTCTTTTGCTCGTTTTCTAACTTCCTCTAGTTTCAACAAAGAGTTGATGTGACTTTCAAGAGGAGGAAATTCCTCTTCCTAAAATTTCTGTGATAATCACAGTGAGGGAAGAAGGACATGAGGAGGGATAATTTCTTCTCTTTCATAGACAAGAAAGAAGGGGGAATTACCAACAATGGTTTTCAGAGTCACCTTATCAGCCCATATTGCATTAAAAATCACATTGTGCCAGTTTTTGTGGTTTTTAGAAACTGTCCTCTTGATGATTTTGATCAGGTTTTTGTTTGTTGATTCTGCTAAGTCATTTCCTGGGGGGTAATAGCTGGCAGAATATTTCAATTTTATCCCTTTTTCTAAATCAAAATCACTCATATCGAGGGATGAAAAATAAGAAGCATTATCGAAGACCAAACATTCAGGAATACCAAATCGAGTAATGATGTTTGAATTAAGGAAAGATATTACCTGACTGGTGTTTACCACTTTTAATGGTGTAGCCTCAGACCATCTGGTAAAATAATCCGTCGTTGTAATGATGTATTTATGTTTCTGTGAGGAAGTGGGGTTAATAGGCCCTATGATGTCAAGACCCCACTGTTGAAAAGGAAAATCTACCGAAATAGGTTGCAGAGGAAATGTTGCCTTCTGTACTCGTCCATAAGCCTTTTGGCAGATTATGAATTTACGACATAATGTATGGGCATCTTTGAATAATGTGGGCCAATAGTACCCAACTCTTAATACTTTGTGAGTATCAGTGTCTCCACCGAATTTCCCACTAGATTCTTCTGTATGAAGTTCAGATAACACTTTATCTGCTTCATCTCTTTCTAGACAACGCATCAGGACGTCATCAAAATTTTTACGGAATAATACGTCGTTTACCAGCTGGAAAGGTGCAAATTTTAGTCTTAATGTTTTTCTATTTTTTGGATCGAGATGGCGAGGAGAAGAATCATGTTTTAGATAAAACTTAATGTCATCAAACCAAGAATTAGCAACATCTTGTGCACAAAATATTTTATTTTGACTATGTTGATTGTCAGTTAAAACATTAATTTGACTCTGTTTCTCTTCAATTGAATCAACCACTAGTTTACACAGACCTTGGCCTCTGACAATTTGCATAGGGGTAATTTTGAGGTCATACTCTTGTAACAATGTCATCCAGTTTGCCCATTTTTCACCCAGTTCCTTTTGTACTCACAAGTTTTTGACAACAGGGTAAGGCACACTGACTTTAGTTATGGATTTCAGTGGATATGATCGAAAATGTTTTACTGCTTTAAAAATAGTATAATCTTGTTGATCTATAGCCAGGTAATTAAGATCTGCTCCCTTAAAGGCTGAGCTCATAAAGGCAATGGAGATTTCATTTCTTTCAGTGTTCTTTTGGGTCAACACAGTGGCATAAGATCGATCAGAGGAAAACATATAAAGAGTGAAATCTTGTGAAAAATCAGGGCTCATTAAGGAGGGAGCTTCCACTATGGATTTTTTGATGAAGTCAAAAGCTTGATTTTCCTGTGGTCCCCAATGATACTGAACATCCTTTTTAATTAATTTTTGCAATGGCCTTACCATTTCTGAAAAACTCACAACAAACCTTCTGACAAATTTGATCTGGCCTGAAAACGATTGCATAGATTTTTTGGAGGAGGGGGGAAGAATTTTGGCAATGGCTTGAGTTCTTTTGGGATCGATGATCATCCCATTACTGGATACAATGAATCTGAGAAGTTTTCCTTGTTCCACCGCAAAAATATACTTCTTAGGGTTTAGAGATATGTCGTACTTGCAGCATCGTTGTAGGACAAACCTAAGATGGGATAAGTTATCTTTCTTAATTTTGGAGAAAACAGTAACATCCTCAAGATAGACCACTATGGATTGATTGATGAGACCATGAAAAGCAATATCCATTGCTCTCTGGAAAGTGGCCCCGGCATTTATAAGCCCAAAAGGAATTTTCCTGTAGGTGTAAGTACCCCATAGGGTAAGAAAAGTGGTTTTTAACTGGTTTGGGGGAGACATGAGGATTTGATTGTATCCTGAAAAACCATCTAGTAGTGACAGTCTTTCAGAACTGGATACCTGCTGGAGAATTGTTCCATTGAAGGAACAGGATAATTGTCTTTGTTAGAGGCTTGGTTTAAATTCCGAAAATCAACATAGAGTTGAATTTCACCACTTTTCTTCCTTACAGGGACACGATTAGATACCCATTGTGTGTGTCTTACTGGGAAGATTATCTTTGCATTCAATATTTTATTTAGTTATTTCTTGACCGTCGGTTCAATCTTAGGGTGCATCTTTCTCAGCGTCTACTGAAAAGGTTGAGTCTAGGGTTTCATGGGGATGATGTGTTGTATAATGTTAGGGTCAAAAGTTTTTAAATCATCGTATGTCCAAGCAAAGACATCCTTGAATTCTTTAAACAGTTTTATAAAGGCTGACCTCTCTTGCTCAGAACATCTCGTTCCCATATTAATACATTGTGGATGATCTTTAGTCCCTAGATTTACTTTTTCATGGGTCAAGGAAGAACTGTTTTTTTTACAATTTACTGATTTCCTAAATTTGTCATGCAAATCATAAAACTTTTCTAATCTTACCACAGATTTAGGGATAGAATTTACTAGATCTGATGCTGATTTGGGAGACCTTGAGTATGATATTACCATAAAATTGTGGAGATCTTCATCGTGGGTGCCTTCATCAACAACCGTACCTCGGAAAGTGTCCTCCATGTGCAAAACAATAATGATCTACTGATCATCATAGAACACTCTCCAGTTAGTGACGTTGTCCGAGATTGATGGTCTGAATGATAACTCAATCGAAAATTCATTTGGAGAAAGACCTTCTGCGGGCAAGAATCTGGAAGCAACGTTGGCTAATAAATCAGCCTCATAATTGTTTAATCTCGGAATGGAATTGATATTAAATGAAGAAAACTTGTGCATTAGATTCCATACCTCGGATTGATAACTTTTCAGGTGTGGTGATAGGAAATGTATGGAATTTCTTACATGTTTGACCACAATTTTCGAATCACCAAATACCATTAAATTATGTACATTCATATCTACCACTTTCTTGATTCCTTGCAAAAGTGCCTCGTATTCGGTGGTGTTGTTTGTACATTCGAACTCAAATCAACAGGTGATCAAGGTTTTATTACCTATCGGGTCTATGAGTACACATCCTGCACAAGATCCTTCTTTAGATTTGGATCCATCGAAGTAGAGAGACCATATGTGAGCTTCATCAGCTGTGTTTGGCACATTTGGTAAAGTTGTTGACTGTGTGCATGTCATGAGTTTTGACTGTTGTTCTGGATCAATGACGATGGAAGTTTCCACCATGAAGTTACCGAAAAAGGTGTTCATTCCCTGCATCTCGAGTGAATTAGTGGAAGCAATAAATGGTTCATTAGCATCATTCAAATCCATCACAGTGTGCTTGAGGTAACGCTCACGATTAATCCTAATTATGTTTGGCCTTCCATTCTCTGGTAGCCACAAATGAGACCAATATGTCGCAAAGTATCCATGCAACTGTTTAGACCAATCCCTGCTTAAAAATAAACCATACACTTTAGGGATGTAAACAACAATGATATCAATAATCTGGTGAACCCTAGGATTAAAGGATAGCCTAACAAGTAAAGTTTTTAATTCACCAATTACCTTAACATTCATCCGATCAAGTTGAATGATTTTAAGACTAGAAGGTTGAACTTCAGGATTGAATTTTTGGCAGACAGACAAAGGCATCACATTTGATGATGCGCTAGAATCTACTATGTAGTTATGTACATTTCTATTGAAAATTTCAAAAGTTAATAAAAAAGGTGGGACATTTTTGTGAGTATTAACAACAAAAATTTGTTGATTTTTAGTCGATGTCCATGAAATTACTTTATCTACATTTGATTCAATTTTTTTAGTGAGATCTGTTTGATCTAAGGGTTCAAGTGTTGTTTTATTACTGATTTCTGGAATTTTCTTGTTGTTCTGATTGTTGTTTTTACTTTTTTCTGCAATGTTCTGAATCATTTTCTACAGCAGCAAGGGAAACTTCAAAAGTTCGTAAACAAAAATATTATCTCTAAGTTTCTTTAGGTCTTCGATCAAATCATATTCTAAACTTGGGGTTGCTAAATTTTTGTTTTTTTTTCAGTTTGTTTAAATTGTTTCTGAGGCAGATTAGTACCTATTTCGGAAGAGGGTTTACTCTGAGTTTTGCTTCTGGTATTATAAGGATGGGCAGTTTCAAAATTGTCTTGAAAAATACTATCCGAAAAAAGTTCGAAGATATTGGGAGATGATTCTTCTTCTTCGGTTGTTTCCTCTTCAACCACATCTTCANTTCCCACTAGATTCTTCTGTATGAAGTTCAGATAACACTTTATCTGCTTCATCTCTTTCTAGACAACGCATCAGGACGTCATCAAAATTTTTACGGAATAATACGTCGTTTACCAGCTGGAAAGGTGCAAATTTTAGTCTTAATGTTTTTCTATTTTTTGGATCGAGATGGCGAGGAGAAGAATCATGTTTTAGATAAAACTTAATGTCATCAAACCAAGAATTAGCAACATCTTGTGCACAAAATATTTTATTTTGACTATGTTGATTGTCAGTTAAAACATTAATTTGACTCTGTTTCTCTTCAATTGAATCAACCACTAGTTTACACAGACCTTGGCCTCTGACAATTTGCATAGGGGTAATTTTGAGGTCATACTCTTGTAACAATGTCATCCAGTTTGCCCATTTTTCACCCAGTTCCTTTTGTACTCACAAGTTTTTGACAACAGGGTAAGGCACACTGACTTTAGTTATGGATTTCAGTGGATATGATCGAAAATGTTTTACTGCTTTAAAAATAGTATAATCTTGTTGATCTATAGCCAGGTAATTAAGATCTGCTCCCTTAAAGGCTGAGCTCATAAAGGCAATGGAGATTTCATTTCTTTCAGTGTTCTTTTGGGTCAACACAGTGGCATAAGATCGATCAGAGGAAAACATATAAAGAGTGAAATCTTGTGAAAAATCAGGGCTCATTAAGGAGGGAGCTTCCACTATGGATTTTTTGATGAAGTCAAAAGCTTGATTTTCCTGTGGTCCCCAATGATACTGAACATCCTTTTTAATTAATTTTTGCAATGGCCTTACCATTTCTGAAAAACTCACAACAAACCTTCTGACAAATTTGATCTGGCCTGAAAACGATTGCATAGATTTTTTGGAGGAGGGGGGAAGAATTTTGGCAATGGCTTGAGTTCTTTTGGGATCGATGATCATCCCATTACTGGATACAATGAATCTGAGAAGTTTTCCTTGTTCCACCGCAAAAATATACTTCTTAGGGTTTAGAGATATGTCGTACTTGCAGCATCGTTGTAGGACAAACCTAAGATGGGATAAGTTATCTTTCTTAATTTTGGAGAAAACAGTAACATCCTCAAGATAGACCACTATGGATTGATTGATGAGACCATGAAAAGCAATATCCATTGCTCTCTGGAAAGTGGCCCCGGCATTTATAAGCCCAAAAGGAATTTTCCTGTAGGTGTAAGTACCCCATAGGGTAAGAAAAGTGGTTTTTAACTGGTTTGGGGGAGACATGAGGATTTGATTGTATCCTGAAAAACCATCTAGTAGTGACAGTCTTTCAGAACTGGATACCTGCTGGAGAATTGTTCCATTGAAGGAACAGGATAATTGTCTTTGTTAGAGGCTTGGTTTAAATTCCGAAAATCAACATAGAGTTGAATTTCACCACTTTTCTTCCTTACAGGGACACGATTAGATACCCATTGTGTGTGTCTTACTGGGAAGATTATCTTTGCATTCAATATTTTATTTAGTTATTTCTTGACCGTCGGTTCAATCTTAGGGTGCATCTTTCTCAGCGTCTACTGAAAAGGTTGAGTCTAGGGTTTCATGGGGATGATGTGTTGTATAATGTTAGGGTCAAAAGTTTTTAAATCATCGTATGTCCAAGCAAAGACATCCTTGAATTCTTTAAACAGTTTTATAAAGGCTGACCTCTCTTGCTCAGAACATCTCGTTCCCATATTAATACATTGTGGATGATCTTTAGTCCCTAGATTTACTTTTTCATGGGTCAAGGAAGAACTGTTTTTTTTACAATTTACTGATTTCCTAAATTTGTCATGCAAATCATAAAACTTTTCTAATCTTACCACGGATTTAGGGATAGAATTTACTAGATCTGATGTTGATTTGGGAGACCTTGAGTATGATATTACCATAAAATTGTGGAGATCTTCATCGTGGGTGCCTTCATCAACAACCGCACCTCGGAAAGTGTCCTCCATGTGCAAAACAATAATGATATGCTAATCATCATCAAACACTCTCCAGTTAGTGACGTTGTCCGGGATTGATGGTATGAATGATAACTCAATCGAAAATTCATTTGGAGAAAGACCTTCTGCGGGCAAGAATCTGGAAGCGACGTTGGCTAATAAATCAGCCTCAGAATTGTTTAATCTCATAATGGAATTGATATTAAATGAAGAAAACTTGTGCATTAGATTCCATACCTCGGATTGATAACTTTTCAGGTGTGGTGATAGGAAATGTATGGAATTTCTTACATGTTTGACCACAATTTTCGAATCACCAAATACCATTAAATTATGTACATTCATATCTACCACTTTCTTGATTCCTTGCAAAAGTGCCTCGTATTCGGTGGTGTTGTTTGTACATTCGAACTCAAATCAACAGGTGATCAAGGTTTTATTACCTATCGGGTCTATGAGTACACATCCTGCACAAGATCCTTCTTTAGATTTGGATCCATCGAAGTAGAGAGACCATATGTGAGCTTCATCAGCTGTGTTTGGCACATTTGGTAAAGTTGTTGACTGTGTGCATGTCATGAGTTTTGACTGTTGTTCTGGATCAATGACGATGGAAGTTTCCACCATGAAGTTACCGAAAAAGGTGTTCATTCCCTGCATCTCGAGTGAATTAGTGGAAGCAATAAATGGTTCATTAGCATCATTCAAATCCATCACAGTGTGCTTGAGGTAACGCTCACGATTAATCCTAATTATGTTTGGCCTTCCATTCTCTGGTAGCCACAAATGAGACCAATATGTCGCAAAGTATCCATGCAACTGTTTAGACCAATCCCTGCTTAAAAATAAACCATACACTTTAGGGATGTAAACAACAATGATATCAATAATCTGGTGAACCCTAGGATTAAAGGATAGCCTAACAAGTAAAGTTTTTAATTCACCAATTACCTTAACATTCATCCGATCAAGTTGAATGATTTTAAGACTAGAAGGTTGAACTTCAGGATTGAATTTTTGGCAGACAGACAAAGGCATCACATTTGATGATGCGCTAGAATCTACTATGTAGTTATGTACATTTCTATTGAAAATTTCAAAAGTTAATAAAAAAGGTGGGACATTTTTGTGAGTATTAACAACAAAAATTTGTTGATTTTTAGTCGATGTCCATGAAATTACTTTATCTACATTTGATTCAATTTTTTTAGTGAGATCTGTTTGATCTAAGGGTTCAAGTGTTGTTTTATTACTGATTTCTGGAATTTTCTTGTTGTTCTGATTGTTGTTTTTACTTTTTTCTGCAATGTTCTGAATCATTTTCTACAGCAGCAAGGGAAACTTCAAAAGTTCGTAAACAAAAATATTATCTCTAAGTTTCTTTAGGTCTTCGATCAAATCATATTCTAAACTTGGGGTTGCTAAATTTTTGTTTTTTTTTCAGTTTGTTTAAATTGTTTCTGAGGCAGATTAGTACCTATTTCGGAAGAGGGTTTACTCTGAGTTTTGCTTCTGGTATTATAAGGATGGGCAGTTTCAAAATTGTCTTGAAAAATACTATCCGAAAAAAGTTCGAAGATATTGGGAGATGATTCTTCTTCTTCGGTTGTTTCCTCTTCAACCACATCTTCAGAATTCTCAGGGGGGAATAAGTTATCATGTGATTCAAGGATAGTCTGTATAATGTATTGTAATATTTCAAAATTTAGACCTTCAGGGGTTGGGTTTGGTCAGTTTGAGGGAAAAGGTTTTCTAAAAGGAGGTTTGTAAGTTCCTTTGCTTGAAGATGCTTCTTCATCTGATCTCCTCAAGTCTACGACTTGATTTGATAATTTCTGGATGACCTTTTGTAAACTTTCCAAATCTGAAGTCTCTGATTGAGTTTTGGTTTGGGGAGGTTTAGGAAAATTTCTATTTTCTTCTTAGAAGATGGGGTTATCTCTGCCTCATTACTAATATTAAATTTTAGGCTCAAAATATCTTTTTCGATTTGTCTTGCCTCCTCGAAGGCTTCCAGTAATTTTGCCTTATTAGACCTTTTAACCCAAATTTCTACATTCTGGTGTAGAGCTTTGGTGTAATATGCCACAATGATATTTTCTGCGAGCATTGAATCAACGGGGATTCGATTTTTTAACATGAGGAATCTTTGGTTAAAATATTTTACTTTCTCCTTAGGATTCATCTTTAAGCTGGAGAGTTCCATGACTAAGACTTCAAGAGATTTATCATCTCCAAACTTCTCTAGGAAACARGACTCGAATTTGTCCCACGATACAATGGTGTGAGGTTGTTGGGAGAAATACCATGTAGAGGCATTTCCCTCAAATGTGTAAGGAAAAAGTCTACATACTACATCTTCATGTTCTACATTTCGGAGTCTAATGGCTAACATGAATTTTTTTATGTGATCTTTGGTAATTTGTTTAGAATCAGGATCAAACTTAGGTAACCATTTCTCTGGGTGTTTTGGTAAAGGATGTTGGGGTCCGGGTATGGCCACAACGTCTTGGTCGAGCCAAGGTCTGGCTGGATTGTTTCGATTTTCCATGGGTGTAGGTGGTGTCGAAGGCTGAGATGGTTTAGATGACGTGCTGCCTTCGTCAGAGGATTCTCCTCCTGAAGAGGAAGGAGATGAATGAGGTGGNAATGGAATTGATATTAAATGAAGAAAACTTGTGCATTAGATTCCATACCTCGGATTGATAACTTTTCAGGTGTGGTGATAGGAAATGTATGGAATTTCTTACATGTTTGACCACAATTTTCGAATCACCAAATACCATTAAATTATGTACATTCATATCTACCACTTTCTTGATTCCTTGCAAAAGTGCCTCGTATTCGGTGGTGTTGTTTGTACATTCGAACTCAAATCAACAGGTGATCAAGGTTTTATTACCTATCGGGTCTATGAGTACACATCCTGCACAAGATCCTTCTTTAGATTTGGATCCATCGAAGTAGAGAGACCATATGTGAGCTTCATCAGCTGTGTTTGGCACATTTGGTAAAGTTGTTGACTGTGTGCATGTCATGAGTTTTGACTGTTGTTCTGGATCAATGACGATGGAAGTTTCCACCATGAAGTTACCGAAAAAGGTGTTCATTCCCTGCATCTCGAGTGAATTAGTGGAAGCAATAAATGGTTCATTAGCATCATTCAAATCCATCACAGTGTGCTTGAGGTAACGCTCACGATTAATCCTAATTATGTTTGGCCTTCCATTCTCTGGTAGCCACAAATGAGACCAATATGTCGCAAAGTATCCATGCAACTGTTTAGACCAATCCCTGCTTAAAAATAAACCATACACTTTAGGGATGTAAACAACAATGATATCAATAATCTGGTGAACCCTAGGATTAAAGGATAGCCTAACAAGTAAAGTTTTTAATTCACCAATTACCTTAACATTCATCCGATCAAGTTGAATGATTTTAAGACTAGAAGGTTGAACTTCAGGATTGAATTTTTGGCAGACAGACAAAGGCATCACATTTGATGATGCGCTAGAATCTACTATGTAGTTATGTACATTTCTATTGAAAATTTCAAAAGTTAATAAAAAAGGTGGGACATTTTTGTGAGTATTAACAACAAAAATTTGTTGATTTTTAGTCGATGTCCATGAAATTACTTTATCTACATTTGATTCAATTTTTTTAGTGAGATCTGTTTGATCTAAGGGTTCAAGTGTTGTTTTATTACTGATTTCTGGAATTTTCTTGTTGTTCTGATTGTTGTTTTTACTTTTTTCTGCAATGTTCTGAATCATTTTCTACAGCAGCAAGGGAAACTTCAAAAGTTCGTAAACAAAAATATTATCTCTAAGTTTCTTTAGGTCTTCGATCAAATCATATTCTAAACTTGGGGTTGCTAAATTTTTGTTTTTTTTTCAGTTTGTTTAAATTGTTTCTGAGGCAGATTAGTACCTATTTCGGAAGAGGGTTTACTCTGAGTTTTGCTTCTGGTATTATAAGGATGGGCAGTTTCAAAATTGTCTTGAAAAATACTATCCGAAAAAAGTTCGAAGATATTGGGAGATGATTCTTCTTCTTCGGTTGTTTCCTCTTCAACCACATCTTCAAAATTCTCAGGGGGGAATAAGTTATCATGTGATTCAAGGATAGTCTGTATAACGTATTGTAATATTTCAAAATTTAGACCTTCAGGGGTTGGGTTTGGTCAATTTGAGGGAAAAGGTTTTCTAAAAGGAGGTTTGTAAGTTCCTTTGCTTGAAGATGCTTCTTCAGCTGATCTCCTCAAGTCTACGACTTGATTTGATAATTTCTGGATGAACTTTTGTAAACTTTCCAAATCTGAAGTCTCTGATTGAGTTTTGGTTTGGGGAGGTTTAGGAAAAATTTCTATTTTCTTCTTAGAAGATGGGGTTATCTTTGCCTCATTACTAATATTAAATTTTAGGCTCAAAATATCTTTTTCGATTTTTCTTGCCTCCTCGAAGGCTTCCAGTAATTTTGCCTTATTAGACCTTTTAACCCAAATTTCTACATTCTGGTGTAGAGCTTTGGTGTAATATTCCACAATGATATTTTCTGCGAGCATTGAATCAACGGGGATTCGATTTTTTAACGTGAGGAATCTTTGGTTAAAATATTTTACTTTCTCCTTAGGATTCATCTTTAAGCTGGAGAGTTCCATGACTAAGACTTCAAGAGATTTATCATCTCCAAACTTCTCTAGGAAACAAGACTCGAATTTGTCCCACGATACAATGGTGTGAGGTTGTTGGGAGAAATACCATGTAGAGGCATTTCCCTCAAATGTGTAAGGAAAAAGTCTACATACTACATCTTCATGTTCTACATTTCGGAGTCTAATGGCTAACATGAATTTTTTTATGTGATCTTTGGTAATTTGTTTAGAATCAGGATCAAACTTAGGTAACCATTTCTCTGGGTGTTTTGGTAAAGGATGTTGGGGTCCGGGTATGGCCACAACGTCTTGGTCGAGCCAAGGTCTGGCTGGATTGTTTCGATTTTCCATGGGTGTAGGTGGTGTCGAAGGCTGAGATGGTTTAGATGACGTGCTGCCTTCGTCAGAGGATTCTCCTCCTGAAGAGGAAGGAGATGAATGAGGTGGCAAAGGTGGAATACCGGATTCTCCGACTCCAAGAGTAGGGCTATGATCAGAATCAGTGGGATTTAAAAGCAGACCAGTGCCTTCAAGTTGCTCTCTAATATCAGAGAAATCTAGAGGTTGATTTAGTGGCCGACTAGGTTTTTTGATACAAGACAAAGCACTGTGTGTCCTTAAAAGTGACTGACAAATAATTTATTGTACGTCGGACCCTTGAGGGTTTGGTGTTGGTGGCTCAACGGTAATCAGGGAATTTTCATTTGAGGTAGTTGATGTTTGAGAGGTAACGTTGTTTTCAGAATGACTCCTTGTTACTATAGGGGAGCGAGTGTGTGGGGGAGGAGTCTTGCGACTTCCACGTGCCATCAATTGTATTCAGGCCCTCCTTCTAGCATCATTTTTTGACAGGCAAAAATGAACATCCGTCAATTGGAAGAACACGTCTGACCTGGGGTTGTCTAAATAACACAAGCCATTTGGTGTAACTCATTATGACGAGTTTAATGGCTCCATTAGACAGTCTAAGAGACATAAAAAAAAAAATAAAATAAAAGAAATAAATAACTAATTACTAATTACTATATATATATATATATATATATATATATATATATATATATATATATATATATATATATATGTACATACGTACGACGTAACTATTGTAGGTATATTTAAATAGCATATATACTTATCATTTTTATGTACATGATACACACACTGCAAGTTTTAATCTAAACTTACAAAACTCAATGTGAAAAATGACTTCTTTGAAGAAGCAGATAAAGAAAGCACATAAAAAATGTTTTTGGTTTTTTCCTTATAAATCTTAAACTAATAGAAAGGAAATACTATGAAACAGAAACATGTGGATAGTCGAAAACCAAACCACACATTCAAATTTCAGTGATAAATAACATAAAAATGTAAATGAGCTAACATGTTAGTGAATTAGTGATGTGTATCCAAGCATCTTCATGATTTGAGAACATCCAAGTACCATGTCCAAGAGGGAAACCTACAAAGAACCTTAAGACTATTCTAAATAAACTCAGAACAATGTGTTGGCAGTTTGGGTGTTAATGACTGAAGTGGAGACACCAACATAAATTTGTAATTTTATGATTATTCATAATTACTATAAGATAAATCTGAAAGTGATCTGTACATTTCATTTTTCAATCAAAATTGAAAGATAAACCTTGTCGTTTTAACTGAAAACATAATCACATCATTTATATTTTGAGGAACAAATTGCAGATGGTATTTATAATATAATATCTTGCACATCACAGATCATTTAATCTAAAGATATCAGATCTATACATGTATCAGGACATAACAAAACATAAATGATAACATTATAAACAAAAGGCTAAAGCCAAAATGTGTAAAATGCTATTTCATTAAGTTCTGAAGTCACCCATCCATCTCTTGCTCCTAGCAAAGATGTCATCATTACAAAAATCTGAAGTATTTAAAGAGTTCAAGCAAACTAAGCATCCTATCTTCTAAGATAGAATCAAATCCTAGGATGATTTACTAATTACAAAAATAGAGGGTAATAAAACCACTCAATATCAAACGGTATCTCTTAAGATTATAAAAGGTTTGTTTCTGTTTACAAAATGAGCCAAAGAAATGGCTAATAACCCCATAAATTCTCCATCTCATTAGATCACCACAAGCTGCACGATATCCTGAAAGGAAAAATGAAATAAAGAAATTTAGATATTAATTTAACCAATATTTTCCAAAATTTCAAATGAGAATAGACTGGCTATAGAATCTGTTGATTTTGTAGCTAGTCTTATTTTAAATAGGAAAAAACTGATTCAATCTATATTAATAAAAATAAAAAATAAAAAAATCACACAAATCTTTACCTTTCAACTGAATGCTAAATTCGGCTCATAAAACCTCAGAATTAATCACTGCTTTGACACAGTCATCATTTTTTATTATGACATTTTCAGTTCTCTTCAAGCATTTTCCTTGCCTTTGTGCACTGATCTTGATTCTGTGGTTTTCGTTTGTTAACAAGTCAATATGAGCTGTGAGAGTCTTGATCTTTGCTTGTAGGAAGGGGACCTTTGTGTAATACATTTCTATCCAAAGAAAACACACCTCACACTATGGATCTGGAACAGTTGGTTGAGAAAACATATGATTGTGCGTCAAAACGCTTCCACTATCTACCATGGGTTTTTGACTGAGTTTCATCCCTGGGAAATTTTTGTTATGTTTCAAGCATGGTGGCATATTATTTACAAAATCATAGGTCTGATTGGGAATCGATTTATGGTAAGTTGGATCTTCCTCCTCCAATAACTTTTTAATATCAGAATCAGAGCTCTCACGGACCTCGATCGCTTTGATCGAGCTCACGTGAGCTTTCATTTTATTCCTCAAACTCATTGAGATGAATCTCCCATCTCTTTTGTTATTAAAACCTAAGTTTGGATTCTTACTTGACAGTCTATGTGAGCATTTATTGGCATCCTTTGCCACATTATTAGGGAAAACATCCTTCTCACACTCAAGAGATTCAAATATCATAGGGTCAACATCTTGTTGCTCTAACATAGGCTCATCGAGCACGGCCCTATCACAGGGTTCTTTGGATAAGAAAATTGGTCTGTCAATAGAAGAGATAGGGGTTTTTTCTAACATGGGCTTATCAACCACAGGAACGTCTGCAGGGTTGCATATAACAAAGTTGTTTCAAGATAGGAAAATGTCCCAATCGTCACCCTGCAATTTTAAATGATGGACTAAAAACATCCGTATCAACCCATGATGGAATAAAATGGAATTCAAACACTGCCTTTTATACCTCTTGGCCATTTTATATAAAATTCTCAATAAATAGAATGGCATGCTCAACTGGAAACTAATGAAATTCATTAACAGACTTATGTGGTAAAGAAAAATGAGGCCGAAGTGACCTTCACATGTAATGAACTTCCTTAAAACTGCCAATAAACCATTCCACCTAGTCTTTAACAGAGATATGGGCATACCTTTATCACATCACTAAATTTTTCAAGAGGTAAAGAACAAACTCCATGGCACCTACTCTAACTTGGAATTCTTAAACCATTATTTCCCGCTAAGGGGAAGACCTATTTCTTGGCTCAAAAATTCCTTGGTGATTTCGATTTGAACGTCACCCACTTTGGCTCGACATCCATCGAGAGAGAGGGAGAACGCCTGGGCCACTTGCAAGTTGTAACCTTGGAATTTTTTGAGAAACGCAAGCCAGCCCTAACTCCTAAGGTCTTCACTCGCATCGTCATACAGAAGCAAGGTTTGGGAGCCATTTGGTTCGACACGGACGACAAGGTCCATATGGATTCAGACAAGCAGTCACGAAGGCAGATAGGAATCACTATAAGCATGAAGGGTTTCATAAAACAGAAGGGACCAGGGAAAAAACCAAAGAAATAAAAACCCACTATTACCCTCACGTGATTAAATGAAGGAATGAGGGGTTTCATACTAAAATCAAGCATTTTGTTAATGAATTTCTAAGAGTACATAACGAAGCCCAAGACTTAATTTTGAAATGATGGATCTGTCAATTTCAGACTGCCACCTCCAACAAAGTACAGAGTATGACCGGGTGCATTCATATTTCATCATTGTGCAAAGGGTGGAGTTGATTTTCTAATGTTAGGAGAAGAGATGTTTTGCAAACCAAGGAATAATGACAAGAAAAGGTCTACCAAGAATCATAATGAAATGTAAACATAGTGTAGTTGCAATCAATTCTTGGTCTATTAACAAAAACTCAAGGTATATCTCATAATCGGATGAGCAACAAAAGTTTTATTGATATATGATAGACTTCAAAGCAATCAATACTCATCAAAAGACTTGTAAGAACATCAACCCTTCTTGAGACATAAACCTTAGATACATTTCGCATCATGATCATAATTCTTCATTCATGCTTTCAGTCATGAATGAAGCATGAAAATGAAAAGAAAAAGAACAATTGACACGATCCTCTTATAGTCGACAATTCACCTTCAAACATCAATACTTGCGACAAAGCGTAGGTAGCTGCAAAGATTTTTCTTTGTTGATTTTAAAAGGTTAAAAAAATGTGGAGTTGCCAACATACTGGTGGTAGTGAAATGGTCATTGGCTCTAGGAAAAAATATCTTGTTGGTACTGGTAGATTAGTTGTTGAACCAACAACTAGCATTGATGTTGCTACTAATGTTTCTATTAAACAGTTTTTGATATATTTTTAATATTAATAATATAAATAATTATCAATATTTAAAAGACAAATTAAAGGAATAGAAACACATGTTTTATTGGTCAAATATTAACATTGTGAATAAGTGGTTTAAAGAGAAGAAGAAAGTGAATACTCATTTCCTTAAGGTTTAGTTGGTCATTCATGTAACCTAATGGCACTATCTAATTTTAATTTTTACTTCCATTTTTTTTCAAATTTCCCTTTGATTACATGGAGAGCTTGGAGCTGGGAAGAAGAACATAGTTATAACTTTACATTGATGCACATGCCAAATAAATATTTAATCGACATACATTTTATCAAATTTTTTGAATGAGAATAAGTCACACTAATTTAACACGTTATATATAACATTGTAATTTTTATTAAATGATTTACATAACAGTTTCTTCCAATATTGTATATTTTTAACTCTCCATTAGGATTCACAAATGTATTTAATTTTAAATTAAGTTTTTACATTGTTTAATGCAACATCACACCATGCACACATCTTTAAATAATTTTGAAACATAACTATGGGACATCTTACAATGGCCTCTCTCAAAAAATTGTAAAACATTACCAAAATCACAAACCAACATGTGTAAAATAGTCAACACAATATCTCACTCAAGACTTAAAATAATCAACACAATATCTCACTCAAGACTTAGATCATATCTTGATGGAAGTCTCTTTGGGTTTAGCTTCAGTTAAAAATATATCAACTAAGAGGAAGTCTCTTTGGGTTTATCTTTAGTTAAAAATATATCAACTAAGAGGAAATCTATTTGGGTTTAGCTTCAGTTAAAAATATATTAACTAAGAGTTCAATCACATGGGTGGTTATAATAGTTAAATGTCTCAATTGAGAATTGAAACTCATGGGAGATATTTTCAGTCGATAGTTAAGATTCTTCATTTAAACTCTTAGTCGATAGTTAAGATTCTTCATTTAAACTCTTGGCCAAGTATCTCTTAAAATATTGACCAACATTCTCCTAAAAGTTTGGCCAAGAGTTTATGTTTTACAAAAAGGTAAAAAATAGGGACTTATGGCCATCTAGTCTAGTCAA
>JZKD02S1810974.1:29684-49184 GCA_000966675.3 Picea glauca
TGAACAGGCATGCTGGCAGCGAAGCAATGTCAGGTTTGAGAAAATTATCAGGTATAAAATTTTGATATTCGCCTCTTGTTATGAACTGAAATTCTTGGACATGTTAGAGGTGTCAGAGTGGGTTAATTGACATCCCTGCCAAGGCTATGGACGCCTACTGGTAGCAATGGCCTTGTCAACAATATCAGAGCCATTGAATTGAACACCATTGCTCTCATTATTTTTAATTTTGTCACCAGATTTCATTTTTAACAGGAAGATATCTGAAGTTGGAATGTGTAAGGATCCTTGGATTTCCTGACGTCCTTCAGTTATCTTTGATATGTAATATTTATAAATGTTCATAACACGAACTCATCAGTGGTGTAGAGATAACTGCTTCTCCTAGTAATTCGTCATTCTTTGCAGCTCCACACTGTTTTTACCTTTTAAAATCAACAAAGAAAAATCCTTGTAGCTACCTACGCTTTGTCTCAAGTATTGTTGTTTAAAGGTGAATTGTTGGCTATAAGAAGATTGTGTCGATTGTTCTTTTTGTTTTCATTTTCATGCTTCATTCATGAATGAAAGAATGAATGAATCATTACGATCGTGATGTGAAATGAATCTAAGGTTTATGTCTCAAGAAGGGTTGATGTTCTTACAAGTATTTCGATGAGTATTGATTGCTTTGAAGTGTATCATATATCAATAAAGAAAAAATTGCTCATCCGATTATGAGATATATCTTGAGTTTTTGTTAATACACCAAGAATTGATTACAACTAGACTATGTTTACATTTCGTTATGATTCTTGGTAGACCTTTTCTTGTCATTATGCTTTGGTTTGCAAAACATCTCTTCTCCTAACCTTAGAAAATCAACTCCACCCTTTGCACAATGATGAAATATGAATGCACCCGATCGTATCATGTACTCTATTGAAGGTGGTAGTTTGAAATCAACAGATCCATCATTTCAAGTTAAGTCTTTCACTTCATTCTGTACTCTTGGAAATTCATTAACAAAATGCTTGATTTTCATATGAAACCCCTCATTCCTTCATTTAATCACGTGAGGGTAATAGTGGGTTTTTATTTCTTTGGTTTTTGCCCTGGTCCCTTATGTTTTATGAAACCTTTCATGCTTACATTGATTCATGTCTGCCTTCTTGACTACTTGTATGAATCCATATGGCCCCTGTCATTCGTGTCGAACCAAATGGCTCCCAAACCTTGCTTCTGTATGACGATGAGAGCGAAGACCTTAGGAGTCATGGCTAGCTTGAGTTTCTCAAAAAATTCCAAGGTTACAACTTGCAACCAGCCTAGGAGTTCGCCCTCTCTTTCAATGGATGTCGAGCCAAAGTGGGTGACATTCAAATTGAAATCACCAAGGAATTTTTGAGCCAGGAACATGTCTTCCCCTTATCGGCCAAAAATGGTTTAAGAATTCCAAGTTAGAGGAGGTGTCATGGAGTTTGTTCTTTACCTCTCGAAAAATCTAGTGATGTGATAAACATATTCCTATATCTCTGTTAAAGACTAGGTGGCATGGTTTATTGGTAGTTTTAAGGAAGTTCATTACATGTGAAGGTCCATTCGGCCTCGTTTTTCTTTACCACATAAGATTGTTAATGAATTTCATCGGTTTCTAGTTGAACATTCCATTCTATTTATTGAGAAGTTTATATAAAATGGCCAAGAGGTATAAAAGGCAGTGTTTGAATTCCAATTTATTCCATCATGGGTTGATCAAGATGTTGTTAGTCCATCATTTAAAATTGCAAGGAGACGATTGGGATATTTTCCTATATCGAAACGACTTTGTTACATCCAACCCCGCAGAGGTTCCTGTGGTTGATAAGCCCATGTTAGAAAAAACCCTTATCTCTTCCATTGACAAACCAGTTTTCTTATCCAAAGAACCCTGTCATAGGTCCACGCTCGATGAGCCTATGTTAGAGAAACGAGATGTTGACCCTATGATTTTTGAATCTCCTGAGTGTGAGAAGGATGTTTTCCCTAATAATGTGGCAAAGGAAGCCAATAAATGCTCACACAGATTGTCAAGTAAGAATCTAGACTTAGGTTTTAATAACAAAAGAGCTGGGAGAGCTCTGATTCTGAGATCGAAAGGTTCTTGGAGGAGGAAGATCCAACTTACCATAAATCGATTCCCAATCAGACCTACAATTTTGTATATAATCTGCCACCATGCTTGAAACATAACAAAAATTTCCCAGGGATCAAACTCAGTAAAAAACCCACGGTAGACAGTGGAAGCGTTTTGACGCATAGTCATATGTTTCCTCAACCAACTATTCTAGATCCACGGTGTGAAGTAAGTTTTCTCTGGATAGAAAATTATTACACAGAGGTCCCCTTCCTACAAGAAAAGATCAAGACTCTCACAGCTCAGATCGACTCATTAACAAATGAAAACCACATAATCAAGATCAGTGCACCAAGGTAAGGAAAACGCATCAAGAGAACTGGAAATGTCATAATAAAAAATGTTGAGTGTGTCAAAGCAGTGATTAATTCTGAGGTTTTATGAGCTGAATTTAGCATTCAGTTGAAAGGTAAAGATTTGTGTGTGTGTGTGTGTGTGTTTTTTTTTTTGATTAATATAGATTGAATCAGTTTTCTGTTGTTTAAAATAAGACTAGCTACAGAATCAACAGATTTTGTAGCTAGTCTATTCTCATTCGAAATTTTGGAAAATATTGGTTAAATTAATATCTAAATTTCTTTATTTCATTTTTCATTTCAGGATATCGTGCAACTTGTGGTGATCTAATGAGATGGATAATTTCTGTGGTTATTAGCCATTTCTTTGTCTCATTTTGTAAACAAAAACAAACCTTTTATAATCTTAAGAGATACAATTTGATATTAAGTGGTTTTATTACCCTCTATTTTTGTAATTAGTAAATCATCCTAGGATTTGATTCTATCTTAGAAGATAGGATGCTTAGTTTGCTTGAACTCTTCAAATACTTCAGATTTTTGTAATGAATACATCTTTGCTGGGAGCAAGAGATGGATGGGTGAATTCAAAACTTAATGAAATAATATTTTACACATTTTGTCTTTAGCCTTTTGTTTATAATGTTATCATTTATGTTTTTTTATGTCTTGATACATGTATAGATCTGATATCGTTAGATTAAATGATCTGTGATGTGCAAGATATTATATTATAAATACCATCTGCGATTTGTTCCTCAAAATATAAATGTTGTGATTATGTTTTCAGTTAAAATGATAGGTTTTATCTTTCAATTTTGATTGAAAAATGAAATGTATAGATTACTTTCAAATTTATCTTACAGTAATTATGTATAATCATAAAATTATAGATTTATGTTGGTGTCTCTGCTTCAGTCATTAACACCCAAACTACCAACACATTGTTCTGAATCTATTTAGAACAGTCTTAAGGTTCTTTGCAGGTTTCCCTCTTGGACATGGTACTTGGATGTTCTCAAATCATGAAGATGCTTGGATACACATCACTAATTCACTAACAAGTTAGCTCATTTACATTTTTTTGTTATTTACCACTGAAATTCGAATGTGTGGTTTGGTTTTCGACTATCCACACGCTTCTGTTTCATAGAATTTTCTTTTTATTAGTTTAAGATTTATAAGGAAAAAACCAAAAACATTTTTTATGTGCTTTCTTTATCTGCTTCTTCAAAGCAGTCATTTTTCACATTGAGTTTTGTAAGTTTAGATTAAACTTGCAGTGTGTGTATCATGTACATAAAACGGATAAGTATATCTTCTATTTAAATATACGTACAATAGTTACGTCGTATGTATGTACATATATATATATATATATAGTAATTAGTAATTAGTTATTTATTTCATTTCTTTTATTTTTTTCTTTAGGACTCTTAGATTGGCTAACGGAGCCATTAAACCCGTCAGAACGAGTTACACCAAATGGCTTGGGTTATTTAGACAACCCCAGACCAGACTCGTTCTTCCAATTAACGGGTGATCATTTTCTCCCGTCAACACAATGATGGATCGGGGTATGATATATATGGCTCGTGAGCAAAAGTAGTTGGGGTAATTGCCTCGACCCCACAAGTGAATAAAGGGGACTCATACATCCAATTTCATCAGGAGATGGAGAATGTATGATGGATGGAAGTTCCATAATATATCACACTATATAATGTTGTATGAATCGTAAAGGTTATCATAGGTGGTTGCCATGACCTTTACTAAGTATAGATGAATGGGATTATTAGTTTCTTTCTATTTATGATGATGATGATGATGATGATGATGATGATGATGGTTAATGTCCACTGAGACCAAATTTTGTCTGTTGGACCTTAAGAAAGGTAAATAATTACTTGGTTCACTTTAGAATTTTATTTTCGTGCTAAAAAACATTGAAGTGAAGTGTTCCTAAATTAGCATAGTTTTGATGAATTAAAATGTTAGGAAGGTTGGTATTTTAACAACTATATTGAAATTGTGATATAATGTGGGTGTATGTAGGACATTCTAAGAGAAATTGATTTTCATCTTCAACCCTCTTAGCCTCACAAAAATGACAAATTATTCTGACCCATAATATTTTAGGAATTGCCCAGTTCCCTACTTCACTATGAAGCTCACATGAGTTTTCTCTTATTTTAGAAATGTTGATATTCTACTTAACACTAGTCAAGACAAAGATACACTTTTGATCTTCTACATTTGGGTTGATTATATCCCTCTGGTATCTTAATTCTTTATAACACCATGATTTCTCCTTAAATTTATATGCAATAATATTTTAATATTATCGTTAGTATGTAGATTGACCTCTTCCTTTATTCCCCAATGATTTATTGAAGACTTGGCATCTTTATGCCAACCCCACTTGAGACACAAGTGGATTTGACTAGAGTTTGAAGCAATATTAGAAAGCCTCTTGTTTTCCATGTTGTTTATATTTTTCTTGTACATCAGGTACCTAGTCATAGGCCTGACATCAATGGGAGGATAGGATAGGGTGTATTGCCTTTGATTTTGAGATTATATGTTATAAAACACTTTTGAATTTGCTCTATCTTTCTCCATGATTATACAGAGATGTTGTAGCCCCAAAATTCACAACCATATAAGATAATAAGATTGGTGTGAGTCACAAAGAGGAGTTTCTTATTATACCATAGCTAAAGGCCCACTAATTTACAACTGTTTTCAAGTCCATAATAATATTTCCACCTTCTATTTATCATTTTCTCAATGCACTAGTTCTAGTTAAGATTGCAATGATGATCTGTAAATGAGAGACTTATAGTCTACTTAGTTCTCCAACAAGGATCCTCTATGGAGTTATAAATTTTGGACTCTCTCTCAATCTTGTACAAAGAGATATGTCTTTATGAAATATACTAGGCCTCGATTCCTATACCTTGTACAAGAATTTCATTCTTATCCTATTTACAAGGATTGATCTTGGGTGTAACTTGCACATATCAAAAAAATAGCAATGGAAATGATAATCAAGACAATAAAAATCAAGGCTCTATAAACATTATGTCCCTGGGAACTCTGCATGGCTTTCTATTCAATAAGATAATCAAGTCTCTGATTTTTGTCTTTTGTTCTTAATGAAATTTGGAGTACAAATTCTCTACAATCACCTCTCTCCTCACTATTCTATTGAATGCATATGAAATTATTTTAGTTGGTTGATTCTAAGGCTTCACTAGTTTGAGTACTATGGAAGGCCAAGGTCCCACAATTTCAATATTTAGAACCCCCACTTGTTGTATCAAAGACACAAGCTCAATGTTTTTTTTAGGTCACCAATGTCTAGTTGGTTGTATTGGATATGTTGTGGCTTCTGTAATATAGTACCCAAATGCCAACCACCAAAGCTACCTTTGAATGCAATTTAATGTAGATACCACTAATAATCAACCCTCTAGCAATGGTAAGAGGAGAATATTGTCCTGAATGACAATGTTACCCAACAATGATGTATATGCATTCAGATGTAGAATACGATAGTGATTCAGAATGTATATGCATTCACATAGAAGACTACAAAAAATTCTTTTGAGAGTGAAAACATGGAAGAAATAGGGATATTTGGGGGTAATGGTAAGGCCAATATCCATCACCATACATTTCCCATTCATCATCCTTCCATCCTATTATTTTTATCTTATTTCATTTAATTCTCTATTTATTTATTTTTTCTTTTGTCATATTCACTTTTTGCATTTGCATTAATTTTCATAGTTTGTTAACCTTCATAAATTTCCAAATTTACTTGTAGGTACTAAATATTACAACTATCATTGGCTTGGATCCATTTTGGATAAAACATTCCCATTGAGAGGCTTCTTGGTCTCAAAAATCATGAAGGAAACCAATTTGGATCAGTGTGCCTTCTGTTTGCTTCTCTGTAACATGGATCTTAATCTAGCTCCTAGGTATAACTTTGAATCTGGCTTGTGGCTCTAGCTACTAGCTCTAGTCCACATTTATTCCCACAATGTAGAATTACTCTCATTGACACTAAACTTTAAGAAATATCCAAATATGAACTTTGCAATCAATATCTCTTAGACTTGGATGCAATCCATATTAGTATTCAATGAAGCCAAGTTGAATGTTAGTCTATGTTCAGTGTGACTCTTAGACTTGGATACAATACATATTGGTATTCAATGAAGCCAAGTTGAATGTTAGTCTATGTTCAGTGTGACCACAACACATTTCCATATCGTAAAAATTCCATAAGGGAAGTGTGGTATGTGTTCTCTTTCCAGGATCAGTTGCTTCCCATCATGGAAGAAAACCTTTGGTGCCTATACATGCTTACACGTACTAATGGAGTTCTCAAAAATACCCCCAAGGTCATTGATCTCCATGCACCAATATCTAGCACATCTCCAAGAAGGGGTTATATATATTGTTAGGATATTTAGACACTTAGTATTTAGTTAAGATCAACTTGGGCTAATGCGTCATTAGGTAAAAGTGTGTTTCATTAGTATGCATTCGTAGTTAGGTAATCCAATAGTCATGACATGTTCCCAACATAGAGTGATCCAATGACTCATATTCTCCTCGATCTTAATGTCTACATTTATTCATGGATTAACACCTTATTGGTCCATGATATTTATTTAAATAGCATGGAGGGTCATTTTATGATGAACGATCGTGAGAAACTCTCTTGTAAATATCCCTGTAATATTTTATTTTGCATTAATAAATTGTTCCAAGTGGAAACATTGACCTGTGTTGTTGTACACACATGCAATATCAAAAACAAGAACTAGATTTTGGCTTCCCTTGGAATAAACCCATTGTCCATATTTTTGGTGTCACTAACCTCTTATATTTATATATCTCCTTTGACAACTTATACTCCTTGGATTGGAGATGCAAGAAGCTCTCCATATTTTGCAATCTTCACTCTCCACACTCTTCTCTTGGTTGTGCATTTTCTAGGGTGAAGATGTGGATGAAGTCACCAACACTTTGCTACCCAATGACCACTCAACTTGTAGTGGTGGACAAAGTTCTTGGAATTTTTGTATGGACTTCTTGACATGCTCATTTTCTCCCCATGCTTCTAAGTTTGTTGTTGGATTAGGAAAGTTTTCTTGTCCTTCTTACTATGAAAACATTCAGGCCTAAGACACATGACCTGCTTCTCCCAACAAAATTCCTTAAAATGGCCTTTCTTCTTGCAAAATGAGAAATTCTTTGAGAACCAATAGCTGACAATGTGGTGACCTTTCCTCTTGTAGTAGTGACAAATAAAGGATTCCCTATTTGATGTAGGACTCTTGGTCTTCTTCTCATTATTTCCCTAAATAATTTCTTTGTTTCTTCTTCCAAGTGATGGTGCAGTTTGAGTCTTCAATCTTTTCTCATCACTACCCTTCTTCAATCCACCACAAGAAGGTTGAGGTGGTAGTGTGATGCCACCTTCATGTATTTTTTCTCTTTCTTTTGATGACAAGGACAACTCAACCATGTATTTATTCTTCATAAAAGTGGTCTTCATGCTGACATATATTTCCCCTCTACCATTGAATCCAAGGAATTCATGATTGATCCATGGTGTAGCTATAATGGGGATTAGGATGCCTTGTCTTCTTTTGCCTATCCCTTGTCCATTGTATCCCATTTTCCGTAAGAGATTGGAACTAATGCTCCTAGTATGATTTTCAAATTCACCAAGCTCATTTTGAGAAATGTCCATGGAAGGTGAACTTACCAAACTGGTTTCAATCACACTGTTGGATTAAATAGTGGAAATGGAAATGGAAATAGACCTTACTTCCCAATTCTCTTGGACAATTCTTGGATTTTTTCTAATTCCTCCTCCTTCTTTTCCAACTCTTTTTTCTTTCATCTATACCTTCATTTGAGTGAGTATATATTCTTTCCAGTTATCCAACTAAATAGACTTCTCTCCCAAGTTTACAAGATGAACATTATTCTTTTTCCACTCTACCACAATCATAGTGAGGGAGTATTGGTGTTCATAAAACTTATTCTTTAGCAATGAAAACAGTTTGGAAGAGGTATCAAGGTTATTCTCCTTCTCTACCATCCTTTGGTCATACATCTATACCTTCTCTTTCAAGTAATTATTCTCTTCTTGAAGATGAGCATTGTCGGCCCTTAAGCCTTCCAACATCTCTATGCTTTCTTTACCTATGATAAGGTCTGCAATGTTATGGAAGTTGTATTACAATCAAGGATTCAAATACTCTAATAACTTATGATTCATAAACAAGGTACTTATAGGCCAATCTCTTCACCAACATGGATCCTCTACGGAATTAAAACTATTGGTATCTCTCTCAGTATTGTACAAAGAGCTCTATCTCCAGAAAGGATACTAGGCCTCTATTCATCTACCTTTTACAAGGATCTTGTTCTTCTCATGGTTACAAGGCCTATTATTAGGTGTAAATTACACACAAAAAATAGTTAGAAATGGAAATGAAAATCAAGCCAATTAAAATCAAGTCTCTACAAACACTTTATACCTTAGAAATCTATATGGCCTTATGTCCAATATGCTAATTGGTCTATGAGTTTTAGATTTTGTGCTCAAGGTAATTCCAAGTGAAACTTCTCTAAAATCACCTCTCCACTCACTATTTTGTTGAAAGGAATATGATATTGGATTTTTTGGTTGGTTCTAAGGCTTCGCTGGTTTGAGTACCATGGAAGGCTAAGGTCCCACTACTTCAATATTTAGTATCCCCACTGACTATATCAAAGCCACAATCTAAGGGTCTTTGTTTGGTCACCAATGTCAAGTATGTTGTATTGGATATGTTGTTGTTTCTATACTATAGTATCGAAATACCAACCACCAAATATACCTTTGAATGCAATTTAATCCATCTACCACTAATAATCAACCCTCCAACAAATATGGTAAGAAGATAATGTTGTCCTCAATGACAATGTTCCCCAACATCGATTTATATTCATTCATATGTAGAACTAAAATTTAATGATTAGTAATAAAGAATGGGCAACTTGAATTTTCTTGGAATCAATTCTAATGTTTATAGAAGTAGCCTCATAATTCTATATCTCTCTAGCATAAACATAGATAAGTAACATCCTAAAAACTAATGAATTATATCCATCTAGCTCATAAGTGAAGAGAAAAAATGATTTCCATAATGTCTCTTCACCCAAATTTAACATGTATATCTTTTGTACTCTAGGGATGGGTATCCTTAGTTTACAAACATAAAAAATGTCAATGGATATTTTCCAAAAAGGATAGCATAATTGTAATGCTATAATTTGAATAAATATTATGTCTCGACTTGGTATTACATTTATGTAGGGTAGAGCTCAATTAATAGATGGGTTTTATGTTGTTGTTTGTTTCCGGATAGCTTCTAAACCCAACACCACCCCACTCCTATGATATAATATGGTGTCCAAAATATTGGGGTCTCTCTAAGAATCTAAATAGCACAACAGGGTCCACATAGCAAGCTCAAGATCCACAATTTTCTCATATTTGGTGGAAGAATCAACAGTTTTCTTAACTCAAATGCTCGAATGGATTTCAAGAAACAAGCAACAATTCTCTCATTGATTTTCAATAAATAGGGTTATCCAAGCAATGTCTTCAGCTCTAGGATCTGAATATGAATATACCTCCATGCTTTAGGTTCTATGATTTCTCAAGTACCTCCATGCTTCACGATTTAAAAATACATCTCTAGGGTCCACAATGAATGATAGTTTCAATATATAAATTTCTATGTTATTCAAGGAAATGATCTAATATGTGATATTGGGAATAGGGGTGTCAATTCAAGATACATTTATGGGTTTCAAGTCAGTCCTCAACTCATATTTTTTTACCCAATGGCTAAGGAATTGATTCATTTGAGTTTTGGTCGATTTCTCTTGGTGAATTGACTACTACTTCAATTGGTTTGATTCATTCAAGTTTTGGTCGATTTCTCTTGAGGAATTGATTTCTCATTCAACCTTCGGTCATGGAGTGTAGTTTGTTAACGAATGCCAATGATCTTATGTTTGAATTTCTCTAGTCTTTGAAATCAAATGTAGAAACTTGGCTAATAATTTGCAACATCCACTTAGTGGAAACCATAGATCTCACATCTCATGGTAAATTGGACGACGAGTACCTTAGATTTGTTATTGTTCTCGATTGCACATGGAGGATGAAATTAATAAGTAAATCCACCAAAAACCACAACAAAGAAAAAATCAATACACAAATAAAATAACCAGGAAGCCATTCAATATGAGTAAGAGAAGTATCAAACACATATAAGATTCATATAGAAATCCATTAAAATGCAACTAAGACCAAATTCCAACATATAGAAGTCACACAACCATCACAATAAAACTCATAAATGACACACATATTTTACTGTAGAAACCCAATTGAGAAAACCAACTTCAAATGAAGGATCAATTCTCATTTTGACAATCTCCAGTACAATGAACACTTGGCTCTCTATGCATATTTATCTCTTAGCCAACAAAAAAAACATTAGAAAACCACAAAAGAAATAGGTAGAGTTGGTGGTAATGGGAAGGCCAATATCCATCACCCTTTATTTCCCATTCCTCAACCTTGTCTCCTGTTTTTTTCTTATTTTATTTAATTCTATATTTTTTTCTTTTCTTTTGTCTTATTCACTTTTTACGCCTGCATTGATTTTCATAGTTTTCCGACCTTCATGAATTTTCGAATTGAATTTCAAGTACTGACTCTTGCAACCATTTGTTGGTTTGGATCCATTTTGGATTAGATGAAGATTGATTCTGAGATATTTATGTGAAGTTGGTTCCTTCATGCTATTACTATCATACATGAAATTAATGTAGGTGATATTTTTGGATTTAATTATCATAACCTTAATTTTGTTAGTGTTAACAGTATACCCATACTAGATCATAAATCCTTGAGAATTTTTAGTTTCTTGTTGAGATCATAGGGACTCCTCACAATGAGAACAATATCATACACATAAATAATAAGGATGATGACTATACTAGCTAGAGTTGGACTAACACAACCTACTTCTTCTAGAAAACAATCTAAATTGTCAATGTATATGCCAAAAAGGGTAGGGGACCGAGGACAAACTTGCTTAACTCCTATAGTACAATAAGGTTCTTCCAAATAACCCTCAATGTTCCTAAACTTGGCAATAACGTTCTTGTAGAACCTTATAGTAGAAACTCTAAACTTAGAAGGAAAATGTAGCTATTCTTTAATCTATTCTAAAGGTTAGTTCTTGGCACTATATAAAAATACTTTCTAAAGTCAATGCAACAATATGGGAGATTAGTTTTATTATTGTGACACTACTCCAAAATGATCCTAAACATAAAAAGGTGGTCCACAATTGAATGATAGCTCCTAAATCTGGCCTAGCCATTAGGTCTTTTTTTATGGCTTTCTAGACATGCACTAATCTTCTTTTCCAAAATAATTCCATATAACTTGGCTAAAATGGGGCTAATCATAATGGTCCTACAATTATAGGGTTTGATTTTATCCCTAATTTTATAAATAGGAACAATGATTCCTTAAGTCCAAGGTTTAGGGAAGCCCTCCTTGACTACTAAATTGAAGAGCTTGTGAATGTGAGCGATGAGGAAAGGCCCTCCAATTTTTAATATTTCTTCTTGGTAGCCTTTGATGTCCTTGTCTTTTCCTTTTGTGAGTTGCTTAACCCCAAACTCTACGTCTTCTATAGAAAAAACTTCTTCCTCTATAGAAAGGGTTTGAATGTTTTCCACAACATCAAGGGCTTTGTAAATATTTTTAAGTTGGGAATTCCAATCCCTTGAGGGATCATATTGATATCTTTAGTTTTATGAGTTAGAATTTACCTCTAGAATTTCTTAAAATATAGCTTAGATAGGTGAAAAAGATTCTCTTTCTTTTTTAGTTATATAATGTCTTTTGTATTTGTTTATCTTGTCAGATTTAGGACTCATTAGAATCATTCCTAATGGATTTTCTAGCAATCTTACACTCTTTATCATGCCAAGGGTTTTTCTTTTTACAAAACCCCTCGATGGATAATCTATTAATGCAAGTAAAGAGGGTTACCATAAATTATGATAGAGGTCTTCAATATTGTCCTTATTTGCTAGGAGATTTAATTAATTATTTAAACTGTTTAAAAAAGATCAACTTTGTCTTTGTTGAAGATCAAGTGATTTTGGTTATTAGAGTGAGACTCGTGATTGTTGAAGATGTCAAGGATATCAAATTTCACATAATTTATGACACTACTATCAAGCCAATTTCTGTAATCAAAGTGAGTCTAAATATTTTAGTACTCAAAACTTTCTTTTCTTTTAAAAAATGATCTATTTAAAATCATGTCACATAAAAGGTTTTCTTTGTATTTTTTGGTGGGATGAACTAGCCACCTCATTGCATCTCTAATCTTATATCTATAACCATGAAAAATATTTGTATTTTTTCTAAATAACATGTAATTGTTTTTCTAAGGAAACCCTCATGGAAAACTAATGCAGGAGCATCTCAAACGAGCCAACGCGGAGACAAAGGACAGCTGGAAAAGTACCCAGCGCAAATTTTGAAATATCTTGAACCATTAATGAAACCATCAAGTGGAGCCTCACTTGTAAAATGTAAACGGACCTTGAGCGATTCACCCTCATCCTTAGTAGGTAGAAGGAATTTATGGTAGTTAATGCAGGTAGATAGAATTGAATGTTAGATTAGACAATTTTAGAGTGCAAGAGGGAAACGAGATATAGACACCCTCATTGTGTATTGTAACAGTTAGAGCGTGAAGAGAGCATAGAGCATAGAAGAGGAGAAGCAGAGAGTTGTGTAGCTAAACTCCATGTACATAAGTTATGAATTAATACAAGAAAGTTGTGATTCAGACTCATGGTGTTCATATATTCTCTGTGTATGCATTTTTTTGAATGATTATGCTCATGGATGTTTTACTCTTTCTGTCATGCAATTGTTTTTATGCTATGTATGAATGGTTTCTTGTTGAATGTTTGAAATATGAGAGAGAGAGTAAGGGAATGAGTTTAAATTTTTTCTCTATCTGAGTAAGAGTTCTTGCAAGGAGTGCAGTTGAATCGTCCACAAGGAGTGCGTCGACAAAGTGTTTAGAGGTTCGTCTCTGAAAGCTCAGGGGAGATAGCTTTTGTTCTCATTCACTCAGAAGTGCAGTTAGGAACAAGAGCATGCAAGGAGTGCGTAGGCTGAGTGACGTCTCAGAGTTGTAAACCTGAGCGAAGTACTGAGAGACTGCTTCTGCAGGTGTGCGCAGAGTCAAAGGATTTCAACATTTGGAAGTGTTTGAAAGTCTGCTGCAAGGAGTGCGAGCAGGAGGTTTTCTGAAAGACTTGAAGTCATGGGAAAGATCAGAAGGATTTTGAACCTTCGAAGGAGTCGAAGGAAGGAAAAAGGCCAAGCGTCTTGAATAATTGGAGGAAGGCGTAGTGACATCGGACCGTAGGAGGACGAGTTCTCAAGGAAAGAGATGGACGATCGGAATTCTCTGTGGAGAATCTGCAAAATCCCGTGAGCCGTTCGATCTCATGGAGGAACCAGGGAGTTGCAGTGAGTGATTTTTGAGGAGTTTAAGCTCAGAAGGATCAGAGCCATAGATCCAAGCCGTGGGGACCGTTGGATTTACTCGTGAACTTATATTTTGGGTTTTCGCGAGTGGAAGTCCCGAAATTCGTGCAACAGGAGTCGCGAAATCATGAAACGCGAAGTCCCGAAGGGTGAAAGGATGGTGTGGGACCATAGGAGTCAACAAGGTGGACAGGTGGCACACTATCGATGTTGAAGTCAACTGCGTTGACCATTTCGGAGTTTTGTGAGTCGAAGTCCTGAAAACATTGCATCAGGACTCGTGAACTCGCGAAGTGTGAAGTCCCAAAATGGTGAGAAGTATAGTTGTGGGGCCAGCGCTGAGAAACGTGTCGAAGTATGAAATTTCAGGATTTCAGGGAATATAGCATCGGGATTTTGGGGTTCGTGGAGCAGAGTTGCATGTCATCGCAACTCGCGAAAGCTGAAAAGTCGGAGTTGATATCAGAGTTTCGGAGTTCGAGATTCAGGGGTCCTAGTGAGCAGGCGCTCGACCACAAGATTCACGATATCACGAAGTTCGATTCCCCAAAGAATGAGGGAGGAATCTCATGAGGTTTCACTATGGGTGCAGATTTCTTGGAAGGGAAATAGAAGAGCCATTTCCGAAAGATCTTCGGGCCAGTGTAAGGGAAAAGATCCTATTGGCGTGGACCTTCTGACCTGCGGGTTGAGGAGGGGGGGCTGTGTCAGGTTTGGTATTAGAGCTTAGAAAGGTTATTTTCTTTCTGTATTAAAGAAAAAGAGAATTCACCATGCCACCGAGAAGAAGGGATAGAAAAACACTCGATCCACCAGAGGAGAGGGAAATGTCGAGAAGAGGAGGTAGGCAAATGACTGATCCAACCATGGAAAAAGAAATGCATGATTTACGCGCTAGACTTGAAGACATGGAGACAACACAGAGGCATACAATTAGTGTTGGGGATCTTAGTGATTCTGAAAGTGAAATTGAGGTTGAACAAGAAGAAGAAGTTGCAGTCGAAGATGCAACAAACGAACATTTGAATAGAGCTATTGCAAGAATGGGTGCAAGTGAGAAAATGGACATTCCAGTTTATGAGGGAAATATGGATGCAGAGGAGCTTCTAGACTGGATTAGAGATTTGGACACATAATTTGACTATGAAGATGTCGAAGAGGAAAAGAAGGTCAAGCATGTTGTCACAAGATTGAAGGGACATGCAACATTGTGGTGGGATGAACTACAAGATGACAGACGCTGCAAAGGCAGGCAGAAGATCAAAAGATGGGACAGAATGATCGTGAAGATGAAGGTGAAATTCATCCCCAGAGATTATCAGATTACTCTGTTGAGAAGAATGAAAAACTTGAGACAAAAGTTGATGACAGTGAAGGAATACACTGAAGAATTCTACAAGCTAAACATCAGGGCAGGTCATCGGGAGAGCGATGATGAAATTTTTTCCAGATACATGAATGGTCTGAGATACGACATTCAGGATGAGATGAGAATGGTAACCATCTGAATGGTAGAATATGCTTATCATGTGGCTCTAAAAGCAAAAGAGAAGCTGAGCCAAAAGAAGGGTTAAAGACGTCAAGGTAGAAGTTAGCCCAAAGGCAAATCAGTTGCCCAGGATAAAAGTCAGAAGCCCAAGGAGGAATGGAAGAAACCTCAGACTTGAACTGAGAGAGGTGGAAGCTCACAGCGAGGGAAATATGTTGAACAAAAAGGGCATCATACCAAGCAGAGAGGAAATTATACTGATAATAATATTTTTCCTCGTACTAGAGGTAGAGGAAGAGGAAAAGGTGGAGTAATAACATGCTTCACATGTGGAAATAATGGGCACAAGTCTTACGAGTGTCTAGACAAAAATAAATAAGGAGGAGAGACTCACATTGCCGAAGCATAGAGGCGAGATATTGAGGCAGAATATGCTGAAGGCGGAAGATCGTTGATGATATGAAAACCTCTTTTGACACCAGAAAAGGAGGTGGAGAGTTCAGTCCAAAGAACCAGACTTTTCTGGACTGCTTGCAAAACCAAGGACAGGGTATGCAAGGTCATTGTGGACAGTGGTAGCACATATAATCTCATTTCTACGGAGATGGTAGAAAAGCTGGAGCTGGAGACGATTGATCATCCAAGCCCATACAGAGTTTCGTGGCTACAAAAAGGACATTAGGTAACTGTCACTAAACAATGTTTAGTTGAATTTAAGATAGGAGGATATAATGATAAGATACTCTGTGATGTCATTCCCATGGATGTTTGTCATATATTGCTAGGTAGACCATGGAAATATGACAGGAATGTGATTCATGATGGGAGAATGAACACATACACCCTAGAGAAGAATGGGAGAACTCACATGTTGCTTCCAATAAAGGATAAGGAGGTGAAACCGGAAGTAAGNAGGAGGTGGAGAGTTCAGTCCAAAGAACCAGACTTTTCTGGACTGCTTGCAAAACCAAGGACAGGGTATGCAAGGTCATTGTGGACAGTGGTAGCACATATAATCTCATTTCTACAGAGATGGTAGAAAAGCTGGAGCTGGAGACGATTGATCATCCAAGCCCATACAGAGTTTCGTGGCTACAAAAAGGACATCGGGTAACTGTCACTAAACAATGTTTAGTTGAATTTAAGATAGGAGGATATAATGATAAGATACTCTGTGATGTCATTCCCATGGATGTTTGTCATATATTGCTAGGTAGACCATGGCAATATGACAGGAATGTGATTCATGATGGGAGAATGAACACATACACCCTAGAGAAGAATGGGAGAACTCACATGTTGCTTCCAATAAAGGATAAGGAGGTGAAACCGGAAGTAAGTAACACCGTACTTCTCATGAGTGGGAAGGAACTTCTTACAAAGGTTAAGAAGAAGGAGGATCCACAGTTCATTGTGGTCAGGAAGCCTAGAATTGTTTTGACCAACACAAGAGTGGATGATTTACTGGAAGAGGTTCAGGAACTGTTGGAAGAGTTTGTTGACAAAGTAGTGGACGAACTACCTCGTTTGTTTCCACCGATTAGAAGTGTGAGTCATCATATCGATCTTATACCTGGAGCCAGTTTTCCAAACAAAGACCCTTATAGATTGACGCCGCAAGAGAATGAAGAGGTCAAAAGACAAGTCCAGGATTTATTGGACAAAGGATTGGTCAGGGAAAGCTTGAGTCCATGTGTTGTTCCAACAATACTCAGTCCGAAGAAATACGGAGGCTAGAGAATGTGTACTGACTCAAGGGTGATTAACAAGATAACCATTAGGTACATATTTCCATTTCCAAGGATGGATGATCTGATGGATTGCTTGAGTGGGGAAAAATTATTTTCAAAGATTGATTTGAAAAGCGGTTATCATCAAATCTGTGTGAGAGAAGGTGATGAATGGAAGACAGCCTTCAAAACTAATGAAGGGTTGTATGAATGGCTTGTTATGCCATTTGGCTTAACAAATGCGTCGAGTACCTTCATGAGGTTGATGAACGAAGTCCTAAGGGAGTTCATCGGAAAATTTGTTATCATATATCTGGATGACATACTGGTTTTCAGTAAAACAGTGGTAGAGCATCTAAAACATTTGGTTACAGTGATGCAGAGGTTACAACAGGAGAAGTTGTTGATAAACATGAAGAAATCCTCATTCATGAAGATAGAGCTCATTTACTTGGGATTTTTTATTTATGCAGATGAGTTGAGGATGGATCCAGATAAGGTGGAGGTAATCAAGATTTGGCCTTCACCGAAGAATACCTTTGAGGTGAGAAGTTTTCACGGATTGGCTAGTTTCTACTAAAAATTCATTAGGAATTTCAGTGGAATTAGTGCACCGATAATGGATATAGTGAAGAAAAGACACAAGTCTTTTCACTGGACAGAAGAGGCTAAGAATAGTTTTAATCTATTGAAGAGGAAGATTACAGAACAACCAATTCTGGTGTTGTCGGATTTCCAAAAGACATTTCAAGTGAAATGCGATGCAAGTGGATTTGCAATAGGGGTAGTCTTGAGTCAGGAACATAGGCTGATAGCATACTTCTGCAAGAAGCTGAATGAAGTGAAAGTGAAATAATCCACTTATGATAAGGAGTTCTATGCTATTATACATGCATTGAAGAAATGGAGACATTACTTGATTCCCAACGAGTTTGTCTTATACAGTGACAAGCATGCATTGCAATTTCTGACTCAACAGGAAAAGTTGAATCAAAGACATGTTAAATGGGTTGAATATATGCAAAATTTCACTTTTTTTATTAGACATATTTCTGGTACTGCTAACAAAGTTGTTGATGCTTTGAGCAGGAAGTGTTTGTTGTTGCAGTAGTTCAAAGTCAAAACATTGGGTTTTGATGATCTCAAGGACATGTACAGGGATGATCCAGATTTTAAGGAGGCGTATGAAGCAACTGAGAATCCAATTCTCAGAGATAGAATCCAATGGACAGAATACATGATCTAGGAAGGATTATTGTTTAAAGGTAATCAACTTTGTATTCCAAAATGCTCCATGAGGGAGAATTTGTTGAAGGAGAAACACAGTGGAGGATTGGCAGGACATTTTGGTCATGACAAGACGTTTGCAAAATTGAATGAGTCATATTTTTGGCTGGGAATGCGAGAAGACATTAAGATATTCGTGGATAGATGCAGAATTTGCCAGCATTCGAAGGGAAGGAAATAGAATGCAGGGTTTTATCAACCATTGCCCATACTAGAGAGGTTGTGGGATGCAATCAACATGGATTTCATATTGGGGTTTCCAAGAACACAAAGAGGTTTTGACTCAATCTTTGTGGTGGTGGATAGATTTTCCAAGATGGCACACTTGATTCCATGTCAGAAGACCAATGACACAACTCACATTGCAAATCTGTTTTTCAAAGAAGTCATTCGACTTCATGGCTTACCAAGGAGCATAGTTTCAGATCGAGACACAAAGTTCATAAGACACTTCTGGAGGACCTTATGGAAGAATCTGGGGACTAACTTGTCGTTTAGTTCAGCTTATCATACTCATATGGATGGACAGACAGAAGTGGTCAACAGAAGTCTGGGAGACTTGCTGAGAAGCCTGGTGACAGAACACTACAGCCAGTGGGACAACATATTACCACAAGCAGAATTTGCTTATAACAACTCAGTTAATAGAAGAACAGGATAGAGTCCATTTCAGATTGTCTATGGCATACAACTGAGAGTAATTTCTGAGTTAAGGGATTCATAACAGATTGCAACTAGGAGCACTAGTGCAGAAGATTTTGCAGAGGTGATGAAAGAACTTCACAGCCAGGTGAAGGAGCGATTGCAAAGTTCAAGCCAAGAATATAAGCGCAGAGTAGATCGACACAGGAGACAAC
>JZKD02S1810974.1:53208-82059 GCA_000966675.3 Picea glauca
GAAAAGGTGGATGGCCACCGAAATCCATCTGGATCATTCCTCCCCCATTAGGAATTAATGGTCCCCATTGCGTCAAGTTCCCATGGGATATGGGGAGACTTTTGCTAAATATGAAGCTTGGTGTGCTACTTGCCTTGCTGAAGAAGTTGTCATGATTAGCTTGTTGAAGGTTGTCATGAACCTGTTGTTGGAGGGGTTGAATCTGGTCAACCAATATAGCTGCATGATCTACCTGAGCATGCATGGACTCTGTTGGTGAATATTCAACATGAAGAGTATGAAGGGTTATTTTATAAACTTGCTTGACTGGGCAATGTAGAGGCACCCCTATAAGTGCAACAAGAACATCTTGGTACTCTTCTACAATATTGTCGATCTGCTTCTGCTAGATAGAAAGGTCTTGGGATAAGGCTGCAGTGGTTGTAGTGTCCTTATGTTCACCTTCTGATCAGATTTTGAAGAGGCTAAACTTTGTAGTATGTGATATTACTTTGTGGCATTGTTTTGGTGGGAAAATAGTTGAAACTGCCTCTGGTATACTATATAGATGACCCCCCAGAGTAACAATGATGCTATGGGGTTGAGACTCATAAATAGAATGATGCCTCCACATATATGGCTAGACTAATAGAACATCATAGACTTCCAGTGGGGAAACATCACACAATACCTCATCCTTGAAGGGCTTGATGTTTTAGGACATGCGACACTATTGGCTGACACAAAGATATTGACCCTAGCGAAGACACCCGATGTTGTGTGGCTGCAAGTGAGGTGTTGTTGGAAAATCCAACTGCTTGATAACCTCTGCTGAGATGATGTTATTTTGGCTTGTTGGATTGTTGCAGTTGCGACAGTAGCAGTGGGTTCTGCATCAATGATCTGTCTTCTTTTATTATTTTCTAAATCAGGGTCCGAGTCAAGGTTCGACTCTTTGTCTTTGAGCTCAACCACCAATGATTTTATTGAGTGACATTCATTGATGTTCTGCCAAGGGATATTATGTAACTCACACCACTTTTCGGTGTCTTTCTTAGATTTATTGTTACCCTTCTTTGCCTACATATGGGACTGGCTCTCTTGAGGTTGGTCTTCCTTGCTCTGTCCGTGCTTCTCCCACTTACTCTGCTGCTTGAATTTCTTCTCAATTTTGACTGCATGTCAATAAGTAGCTCCCAGTGAGGATATGTCCAAGAAATCCATATATGTTTGGATGTACCTGTGTAGATCAATGCGGTACTTCAAAACTAGGTGTCGCTCAGAGTCTTTGATATCCAAATTTGAGTGGAAGGTATGAAATATTTTGGTGTACTCTGCCACTGTCTGGTCTCTTTTCTGACGCAAAGTTGTCCATATCATGTATTGGTCATCATAGTTTCTGATACAGTATAACTCCTCCTTTAGGGCATATACAAAGGCTGCCTAAGTGGGTTCTCTCCCAAATAGTGTAGATTCATCTATGGTGTACCTCTCCCAGTAACCTTCCCACCAAGATCTAACATGTGGAATGGATTCAAGGAGCATGAAGGTGATATTTTCACTGTCAGAAATTTTTTGGACAGAGTAATAACCTTCTAGAAGATTCAACCATTTTTCTAGAGAATCTGCATCTATCTAGCCTTGAAATAAAAGGATATCAAAATTGGCTTATACCTTGAAGGGTGTCGCACTTGCAAAATTGTTGTTTGTTGAAGATGCCTCGGCTGTCGCCATCGGTAGTCTTCGAAGTATCTGAGAAAATTTGTCCATCATCTCGTTCCTTTGTTGCATGGGAGCTTCCTCAAGCAATGCCTTGAAAGGATCTCCTACTCTATCATCTCTCTTTTCTTCTGCCATGGGAGTTCACTCGGGCTAGCGAGAGTGGTTGTCCTCAAGCGAAACTAGCTCGAGACCCAAATCTCTATACCTTGACCTCGTCGAGGACCTGCTATGAGAAATGACAAGGAGTAGACTTCTTTGATACCACTGATCCATATTCTTTTTAGAACGACATGAAGGAATAAATATAACCAAGATATAACAATGAAATACACAAAAATATAGAAGAGAACACATAAATATAGTGAAAACCAACTTCTATTACTTGATAAGATAGAAAAACATTGTAGGACACAAACTAGAAAAATGGGATAGCTTATCTCTAAAAATAAAGATATGTTGGCTATGCTTCATTGTTGGCACATGGGTAGACCCAGGGTTCAACACTTCAACAACACACCAACAAAACCCTAACTACCAGCCCTTTCAGCAACACCTGCGAAGCATATGAAGTCTCACCTGAGGTAGAGGAAGGGGTGGTTGCAAGACTTAGGTGTCTGCAACCTTAGCTGGGACACATATATGTGATTCTTACTCTTAGAAAGTACTTTAGAAAAGACCATTCATCGGTATTTAACCCTCAAGGCACTCCGCAGATGGCACAGAGCACTGTAGCATTCACTTGGATCTAGGTTAAGTTAGCACTTAGCAACAACAAAATAGGTTTAGCACTCAACACTTTCATATATGTAAGATCTACACCCATAAATCTAAGAAGCACAAAGAAAAGTGGATCTATCTAAGAGTATCATAACAAAGCACATAGAATAATCATATCAAAGCATAACACAGGTCGAAGCACCAAGCATAACACACAGAGTTACCATGGTTCACCCCCACCCTGGGGATATGTCCACATAATCTTCTTCTTCTTCTTTATTAGATTTGGTCAATCAGGTTACAACATAGAGCTCACACTTGTACTCCGCATAGGACAGGAGATCTGTGCGCACTTTTCCAAATCCTTCTTCCCTGGGTAGATCTAGCACAACGCCTTCTTACAATCCGTGCACTCAACACTTACAACACTTGCACTCAGCTCTGCAATTCGGTCACATAATATACACAAAGCCTTTACTAGCAATTATCTTATCTTCCTCCTCTCTCTTACATTGCTTAGCTACTTATAATTTACAAGATAGGCCTAAAACATGGGTAAACCCATGGGCCGACATCCCTTTCCCATTACATTAACCCAAAACCCTAAAAAGGGTCCCAAAAGTGGGCCGTGATCCTGTGATCTCTGCTTCGCCTGGTGCTCCATCTTTGATAGATTGTCAAAGTCCAAAAATGGTCAAATATGACCAAGTGTTCCTCAAAACTTGGTCAAGGGCCAACAGGCCCCCAACACTCACCTGTGACTCATCTCGAGTCACTTTGGTCTAATCAAATCCGCTTTGAATGTCTTGAGCTTGGCCCGAGCTACTTCGACCTACTGCAGTGCGACAACCTCTTGCTCAGTGAACTCCTGGATCACTGCGTCGTTTACTGGTCCTTCCATGCATTTTTCTGCGGTGATGACAACCTGTTCAAGCTTGGTTTCCTGGCTCTCAACTTCAGTGAATAATTGGCATGCTTTCTCTTGGAGGGGTTGAATTCGTTGAGAGACTTCCATCACTTTACTTTGCAACATGTGTACCTATTGTTGGGTGGTGCGTTGTTTTGGAAATCGCATCATTCTTTCGACTGGGGTCAAGGCCTTCAGCTGCACCTATAGAGTATCTGCATGCTACTTTTCTTCTTGGAGATGCGCCTCTAATGTCTATAATTACAGTTTCTTTGTGAGGTTCTCATAAGTCTGGGCACTTCTAGCGCTTAGCTGCTTACATTCCAAAGCCAAGGTTTTTAACCTGTCAACTACGCTACGAGCAATTGCCTCCCTTAGATCTCTGACTTCTTGGGGAGTCTTGCACACGGTACAAAGCTCCAGATCTGAAATGCGTTGTTGAAGTTGTTGGATTACTTCTTCAAGTTGTGTCACCTATTATGGGACACGTTCTTCAATATTCACTTCAATGACTGTCATAGAGAGAAGTGATTTGTGAATGCATTCCTGCACGTCAAGCTGCTCTGTTAGCAATTGGTCCTTGCTCTACTGTAACTGTGCTTTCTCCTCCGCCCACTTCGCTTGTATGGAAAGTTGTTCCTGTTTTTCCTTCCTCTGTTTTACTATAAGTTCCCTCTGTACTTGTGCCAAAGCCTGGGTGGCTTGCCTTGTGTCTTCTTGAGCTTGTTGAAGGTGAGCTTCGACTTTCTCGATGATCTGGTGTAATTGAGTGGGATCATCGCTTGTTCCTATTGTTCCCGTCATCAAGGGAATAGTAGCAATGACTCGGCTAGATTGGAGTGCCTACTGCACTTCTTGAAGTTCACCCTTGAGTCAGTTGAATATCTCCTCCTACTTCACTTCTTGACTTTTTACGATCTCCAGTGAGGCATCACTCAATGTAGCAATCAAAAAGTCGAAGTCGTCCTGTGTGAGGGTAGTCTTAAACGTAGTTCGGGTGGCCTTAGTTTTCTTTCGGGATGAGGGCTTTGGTGGGGTGACCTTCCTTTTCATAGAGGGCTCCTCCTCCTCTATAGGAGTAACCTCGCCTTTGTTTTTCTCAACCTCTATTCCACCTAGTTCTTCACCATCACCTCCCTGCACAGGTGAGATCGAAGTAGTCTTCGTGGATGTACTATGGATATCTTGAACTTCATCATCCTTCTTAGTATTTCTCGGTCTAGGTGTATCCAGTATAGCTTCAGGGCTTTCCACATCGGATATTTCTACGGGGTCCATTGGAACAAGGAGGTCTGCCGACCATTCCTTGGTAATTTGCTCCAAGTCTTTTTCTGTCAACTTGTAGTACGACTGGAGTTGTTGTTTGTGCTCATCCGCATGCGCTGTGACATAGGTGAAGTGGCGGTCCACACTGAATTTGATCAAAGGTCTAAACCTATGAAGTGTGTTTGGTGTAAGGCGCAGTGTAGACTAGATTGCATTCTTTAATTGGTTGTAATAAGCATGGAAGATGGCATTGGACTGCCACTTCTTGTTGATGTCACTGGAGTACCATGACGTACAGAACTTCGTGGCTAGTGGTTCGAAGGGTTCAATCTTCGGAAAAGTGACACCTTTTGGTAGATCCCAAGCGATGAAAGCAATGAGTATGAGAAACCAACTAAAGTGGAACTCATACCCTTGGTATTGTGCTTCTCTGCAGTCAAGATCAAGATGATTCACAAGGTACTTCGCCCAGTTCATTTGTATTCCCTCCACGCACTTCCCTGCGAGGTCAACTACAAATCCAGTCACCTGTGTGGGTCTATTCTTGCAGACTAACTTCCCTACAATCATTTGGAAACTGAGGCGCACTGTTGCATTCTCGACGGAGGCTACCTTGTAGCCTCGCGTGCCCTTCTCTACATCACCATATGTGTCTTTTATTCACTGGGAGAGAGCATGATCTGCGGTCTTTCCAGGGTAAAACTCATGCAGGTCAGGGCCCTGCATGCTTATCCCTGTGATCTGATTGATCAAAGTCGGATCCACCATGATGCGGAAATCCAACCATAAGTATCCTCTGTGGTAGCAAGACAACAACAATCTGATGCATGCATTCACTTCCTAATGCCTCCCAAAATGCGAAATCTTCATTACATTGAGGAGGGTTGACTATGCGATGTTATGGGTCCATTGTTGAGGGACAATCTTCATGTTCCTCCCTTTTGTGATATTTAAGTACTTGTGCAAGGATAGCATACTATAAACTTTGCGATCTCCCATCTTAAAATCACTAAATTTCAGCATTATGAGCTTATCCTGGTCAGCACGAACTGCACGCACCCCTTTCAGGAGGTACGCAGTGACCAAAGCATAGTCGAAGTCTCTGGGTACAATGTCTCGATTCACTGTGCCACTTAGTGGTGGGATATATCTAGGTAAGATACTTGGGATCATCTTCACAGTGGCAAAGTTGTTTCCGATCTTAGATCGACTTTTCGAAGGTGGTTGGGATGGTCCTGCTTGAGCAGTGGAGGGGGAGGCTGACAATGCTCCCAAGGATGATGCCTGTACACTTGTAGACACTCCTTGCTCTGACATGACTCTCTCAGTCATTAAGTCAATTAAAACTTCTTCAACTTCTTTCTCAACAGTGCTGAGCTCATCCGACATACAAGCTTGGGTCAGCTAGCTCGGGTGAGAAAAGAATTAAGGGACTACAATGAATAATATGGGACAAGGCAATGATCTCAGAGTGAATTAATCTCAAGTTTTGTGCTCAAATTCTCACTTAGAAAAAAGTATTCTCGGTGCATGGTGCGATGGACTGAGTAGGGAAAATTAGCAACGGTCTGCTTGCAATGGGTATGATCCTTCATTAACTCATGTTCGACCCATTATGGTATTTTTCAACGATTGGATGACGAACCTTTATTGCTTTCTTTCTCGTTCGGGGCAGAATTTGAACGGATATATCAGCCCCAACGACTATTTTGCTTCATCGTGGTGAAGTACTCTATGTCGTTGTTCTGATATCTTGGCAAAGCTCAAACTATGCATTTTTTCTTTATGCAAAGTATCCTCTAGAACCTATTGTAACCTTACAATATTATCCCTTTTCTTTCTTAACTTTCTAGCCTTCTTCCCAGTGAGCTTCGTCTCAATAATTCTTTTACCATTCTAATGGTTACCTTCTGTGGTCTTAGTTGCTTCGCGCTGTTGAAATTATTTCCTAGGGTTTCTGGGTAATACTTCTTCTGTATCGAAAATAGGTAACTCAAGATTTTTTGGATCCTCTAGTGTTCTCATAGCCTTGACATCAGGGTTTCTAGTATTAAATATCTATGACTGACTCTTTTGTTCTTCAATCAAGTGTGTGACCCTTATAGTCATAAAGTCTTTTAACTCTTACTTCTTATGTTCCAAAACTTCTTCTTTCTCTTTTCATCTGGCTTGTTCTCTATCAATCCAAGGTTTTCCTATGAGCATGGTAAACGGGGCACTGCCTTCAATAAATTTAATAATTTCAAAGTCTTCCTCTRTCGAAGTTCCATTGATAGTCATAGGTATCWAGGCGAGCCTTCCACATAGGTTTACTAGCTTTCCTCTAAATAAACTCGTTCCTCCTAGGGAAGGGATCAAGGTAGGCTTTCCTATAGCTTCCCAASTTCTTTCTGGCATAATGTTCACTTGTGTTTCTTCATCAAGAATACAGTCAATGTCGAAGTCCCCTATTCTTGCTTCGACTTACTCCTTTTCTTTGAAGATCTYTGGTAATCGGACAACTTTATGTTCCTTCAGGGTTTCTTTTATCTGTATTAATATTTTCTCTGATTTTTGTTGGGTTTCTGCCTTTTCTGGATCTCCCTTCTGGTCTTCTTGATTCAAATTCATCCTTTCCAACTTAGAGATCATTCTAGGGAAATCCAATACGTCGTGGTCCAAATCTTTGCAACAGAGGCAACTAGGTTTTCTCCCAGGGCATTCTTTAGCAAGATGTCCTAGTCTTCTACAATTGTAACAAAGAGTTAATCCTCTCTTTCTCTTCAATGATCCCAACTCTTCTTGTACTGCGCACTAGGATCATAGTGGCTAGCCTACAAAAATTTCTTTCTAGGATCCTGCATCCACTTGTTAGTCCAAACATTCTTTCGATACATAGGTATAACATATCTATTATTATATTTATCAGATCTATTCATATCAAACTTCCTTTCATTTATTAATGCCCTAGTTTTTAATCTAGGACAAAATCTATCAAACATACCTAGATCCATACTCTAGAAACAAAAAAAAATCACTTATCTTACTTCTACAGAGCACAAAGCTTCCAGATCTAAGAAATTTTGACTATTCTTACCTTTATTAGAGCATAGAGCTTACAAATCTTACCTCTTTTCTGCAAATCTAACTTCTTTCTTTTAGAAATTTCCACTTTTACTTTTCTTAGAGCACAGAGTGTTTAGATCTCGCTTCTTTTCTTCAGATCTGATCTTCCTTTCTTCAAATCTGACCTTATTCCTGGAACAAAGCTTCACAGGTCGAGTAAAAATTTGTGCACTAGGGCGACAAATCTACACACAGATATTCCTTTTGCACAAAGTTTCTTCTTCCTCAATTCCCAACAATCACGGTTTCAAGTCCTGGCAATGGAACCATTTGTTGGCATAGGCGCAGAACCAAGGTTCAACGCTTCAACATCGCACCAACAAAACCCTAACTACTGGCCCTTTTGGCAACACCTGTGAAGCAGATGAAGTCTCGCCCAAGGTAGAGACAGGGGTGGTTGCAAGACTCAGTTGTCTGCAACCTTAGCTGGGACACATATCTGTGCTTCTTTCTCTTAGCAAGTACTTTAGCAAATATCATTCATCAGTATTTAACCCTCAAGGCACTCTGTAGATGGCACAGAGCACCGCATCATTCACTTGGATCTCGGTTAAGTTAGCACTTAGAAACAAAAAAATACGTTTAGCAGTCAACACTTTCATATATGTCAGATCTACACCCATACATATAAGAAGCACAAAGAAAAGTGGATCTATCTAAGAGTATCATAGAAAATCTCATAGAATAAACATATCAAAGAATAACACATGGAAAGAAACCAACACATTAGTTCAAAGCACCAAGCATAACACACAGAGTTACCGTGGTTCACCCCCACCCTGGGGATACATCCACAAAGTCTTCTTCTTCTTTATTATCTTTGGTCAATCAGGTTACATCACAGAGATCACACTTGTACTTCACATAGGATAGGAGATTTGCGTGCACTTTGCCAGATCCTCCTTCCCCGGGTAGATCTAGCATAGCGCCTTCTTACAGTCCATGCACTCAGCATTTACAACACTTGCACTCAGCTCTGCAAGTCAGTCACATAATATACACAAAGACTTTACTATCACTTAGCTTATCTTCCTTCTCTCTCTTACATTTATTAGCTACTTATGCTTTACAAAATAGGCCTAAAACATGGGTAAACCCATGGGCCAACATCCCCTTCCCATTACATTAACCCAAAACCCTAAAAAGGGTCCCAAAAATGGGTCGAGATCCCATGATCTCTGCTTCGCCTAGCGCTCCATCTTTAATAGACTGTCGAAGTCCAAAAATGGTCAAATATGACCAAGTGTTCCTCAAAACTTGGTCAAGGGCCGACATTCATTCACAAGAAGCTTTACATCACACTCCATTGCATGCTTAAAGTGCCTCCTTCACCTCAATTATATGTGAGAGAGTGAGAGGAGAACAATTCCCATGATGCATGTGGGATAAATTGGACTAAGTTTATAAAATTCCATAGGAATGTAAAACACTAGGACTTCCTAGGTGGTCACTCATACTAGTACTACTTTATCCTAATCGCGCTTAACTGTAGAGTTCTAATGAGATCCAGTGCATTAATGCTATGTTGTAGGCATGAACATAAGACAATTACATGATGTCTGTAATTAACAAATGAAGATGAAATTACATTCCATTCCCCACCAAAAGGATGAATGTTATGGTTTATCAAAACCACTGGCTCAAAATGGTGATTTAGTGGAAAAGGTGGATGGCCACCGAAATCCATCTGGATCAACTAGAAATAAAAAAAACAAGATAAATAGCTGTGAAGCAGCTAGTCCCGACCTCTTAAAAAAATTGAATAAAAAAATTGAATAAATGAATTTCATAATGTACTTATTAATTAATACGTGAGATTATAAGTTTTGGTTGCGATATTAATGGTCCAATATTTTACTTAATATTCGAACCACTAAAAACCATCTCAGGATTGTTTTAGAAACCATGCAGAGAAATTCCCGATCCTCCCAAAACCTACCTAATAAAAATATAATAATCACTTTGGTGCATAGTAGTTTTGGTTTTGCCCATGCCTGTTTGAAAATAATATAATAATAGTTGAAGTGGAAAAAATAATATAATAATAGTTGAAGTGAAAATCAATGTGGATCTACCTAAAGTCCTCCTAGTAAAAATAGGATAACAATTGAGGTAAACTGAAATTTAGGGTTGCCTAAGGTCTTCTGGATAGAAATATAATACAATTTAAATTGCAATGTAGTTTAGAATATTAGCTCTTATTATATTTTTTATCATATGGCACATATCAAACTCAAAATGCCAAATTCTAAGTATATTGTTCCTGGTCACCAGAGGGGCCTGTATCCAATCACGATGATGTATTATTATTTTGCATCACATACAAAACTTTCTGTACGTTCCGTGTTTTCAGTGCCAAAATCACGCTCACGAGAATCCCAAGAGAACACAGTGGTGGCCAAGCAATCCCTTCCCACGCACATCATTTCAAGGTTACTATTCATGTTTCCATGGTGATCATATACCATCTCTTCCATCTCATTGAAAATAATCAAATCAATGGAGATTGTGGAGAGGAGAATATTGTGGTTCACAATGCAATGCAATATCCCAAACAACTCTAACGATGTCACAACTGAAACACTAGTTAGTGCTCCTGAAGACATTCCAATTATGGTGACTCTAATATAGAGTACCCCTTGGTTTTCATCACAGAAGGCCATGGGGAAGAAGGAAAGCATCATTAGCAGCAACCATATTCCTAACCAGGATGGCCTTGGTAAAGATTTTTTTATACTCTGTAAGTACAATCCCAATTGAAAAAATTAGATGAATTTGATATTATTTAATGTAAAATAAATGAAGAGAAATTTATCTATGAAGTTGGAAATAGAGGAAGTCATTGATATAAACAATAATTTGGTATTCCTAATAAACTTTAACGAGTTGTTGTAAAAGAATTTGGAGTTAAATCATAGATATTTTTTGTGTGAGTGCATATTGAATATAGTAGTGTTGTCGTAAGTTGAATCAAACAATAAAAGACCAATATTAAATGTTTTTGTTTAAAAAAATATTTAACAATTATCTAATCATGTAAAACATTAAATTCACCTTTGGAATCTTAACCATAAATGAAATACTTCACCATGATGCATAAAGCTCGTTGTTCCACATGTAACACTTAGCAACATAAGCTCTACATGCAAAACACCTTACAACTTTTTAAGAAAATATTGTCCGCTGTCTACATCTTTGTGGCATCTTTGTTTTGGGATCATAGCCATTTTGGAATCATAGCCACTTGTTGTTGTCAATGTCAAAAGATAGCAACTTACAACTGCGTAGTAGTGTGGAAGCAAGATAGAGTCGAAGTTATTGTTAATGATCCGGGTAACCAAATTACTCCTTCCTTTGTTTCTTTCACTCCCTCTCAGAGATTTTTCGGAGACGCTGCCAAATATCATATTGCAACTAATCCCTAGAATACCATCTTTGATGCCAAGAGACTCATTGGAAGGAGATTCATCGATCCCTCTATGCAGAGTTATATGAAACTCTGGCCCTTTACTGTTGTTGTTGGAGATGATGAAAATCCTAGTATCCAATTCGATTACAAGGGTGAGAGGAAGAAGTTTGCAGCCAAGGAAATATCTTCGATCGTATTAGAGAAAATGAAGATGACAGTCGAATCATACCTGAACTGTGATGTGGATAATGCCCTCATCATTGTACCAACCTATTTTAGAAATTCTCAGAGAAATTTTACTAGAGACACAACTACCAATGTCGATCTTAACGCCATGAAAATTATTAATGAATCCACTGTTGCAGCCATAGATTATGGGTTTGGTACAGAGGTTTATTCCTCCAATGGAAATAATATTTTCTTGATTTTCTACCCAAGGGGAGGCACCTTTTATGTATCCATTGTTAATGTTGAGAGAGGTAAATATGAGGTGAAGTCTATTAGAGGGGACACGCATTTGGGTGGAAAATATTTTGAAAACATGATGCTCAATTACTGTGTTTGACATTTCAATAGAAAAAATAAAATGAAAATAAACACAAGTGATAAAGCTCTTCGGAGACTCCCGTCAGAATGCAAAAGGGAAAAAATAAATATGTCTTCAGTGGTAGAGACTGTGATTGATATCGATTGTCCAGTTGTTAGATCTAGAACCGAGAATGAGAACATTTCTCCCATACCGCAGCAGGGTACTATGTGCATGCATCTAATGAAGGAATGATATTGCAGTGGTTTAATGTTGTGCAGTGAGTGAAAGGGGATAGCGATGGATGTGGGTCCTTTCAATCCCTCTTACCCTGTGTCTTAAGCACTCTTCAATAGTATCACCTGCTTAAACATCCTTCATCGCACTTCTGGCCTCAAATGGTAGACACCCCATCAAAAGTAACAAAGTGTTTCTACAACGTGCTTAAATGGCCTACTCTGCCTTTATCCACCACTGGGAGTTGAATTTTCTCTCCCATTTGTTCTAACTTTGCTTAATCAAATAGTTGATGTGATACGGTTGGTTCTGGGACTGGATATGAAACCGGGCTAAGGGAAGCAACTTTATCCCAATCACAGACATTATAATCTCGACCACGCAGTGGCTCAACTTAAAAAAGTTTACCCACCTTAGCTTATGTCTCATAAATTTTATCTACACCAAAGTCGGGAAAGAAAAGGGTACTGGGGGAGATAACACTAGTGAGACTTGATCAATTGGTGATTTTACTGGATTTGGATCTACCCCTATAGGTTTTACAGAAGGATATTCTTCTTCAATGGGTGAATCAATGAGTTATGGGTAAACCTCACCTAGAACAGACAGTAGGATCAATTGATTATTAAATGGATGGATCGACAGGATATGGGACTGGAATTGGAGCTACTGGTCCTGGCTCATATATGGGGTGGTCAACTTCAATTGTAACGGGATAAATTGGTCCTTCAACAGGTGGTGCTTATGCCTTTGCTTCTTCTGCGACGAGAGGATATAAAACTAATGAAAAAGAGGTATGTTCTCTAGACCGACCCCTAGCTATAGGTCATCTCTTTGAGCTTGATAGGGAGCCTGATAGGTAATTGATTTGAGTTGCTCGGTGCTTCAAGCTAGATCTAGGTAGAGAAAGAAATCTAGGCAGAGAAACATGTTAATAACGTGGATAATGTTGTATTTGCAAAGGGTAAAATATAGAATCATAGTTTCATTATAATACAAATATTTGTAGAAGGTGAAAACCAGAATCAAAGTTTCATTATGATACACATTTTATTGTAATATATTCTTCATAGTTCACTCATAACCTGCAATTATTTGATTTTTTTATCCTTATAATATAATGCAGGTGGTCTACTATTGTTGCATACTTGTGGCGAAGAACAAATGAAGAACGGACAATGAGATCAAGAACTTGTGGTGAGCGAATGCCTTAATCTTCCTTTGTCTTCCTCTTTAGTCTTCCTTCATCTTCCTCAGATACATCAACAACATAAATGGATGTAATATCATCTTCCTACAACATGTGCACTACCAATGAGGAGGTAGCTAGGTGAGGCGATGAAGAGTTTGGTGGCAAAGTGCTCTTGAGGCGGTGGAGAGTTTGGTGGTGAAGCACTAGCAACTACTGCATAACATCGACTGCAGTGAGGAGGAAACTGACGTCTTCATCAAAACATGGATGTTTTGGGTTTTTTTAAGATTTAATATTTAAAAATTAATTTTTATCTCTAACAAATAGTGAAAAAAAATTCATATACACCGAGGGAATTATGTCTCATCTTATGATTATTAACCAATAAACAATTTAATTCATGAAAATTGGAAAATCAAAAAATTGTTTAATTATTTAAATAAAATATGTATTATGAATTAATAAGAGTTCACAGTGAAAAATATCATAGGATTCTCCAAAATGCACGAACTAATGCATTACAATATACTAGTAAATAGGCGGTGAGCAATCGTTGACCGCCATGTGCAAGCTATAGTCCCTAGCCGGAGGCAGGGACTAATAAAGTTTGAATTTCAAATACTATAAAATTATGGGAAAATAATTCTTTACTAAGTTTAGACATGCGTTCTTCAAGAAAATACATGCTCTTTTTTTAAAAAGAGATGTCAAGTGAAGTTAACGTTTTCTAAAATAACAAATCCATTTATTAAATTGCATTTTACTCCATTGGACATAGAGAATCGTCGAGGCATAATTTCAAAAGGTACCAAACTAAATTAGACAAGATGTCTTTGTTGTATTAGATATTTCATAACACAAAGATAAGTATACCTTTGGGTTATTAACTAAATTTCTTAGATAATAAGCATACAACGCACTTAACAAGCATTTATATAATATGAAATGGAGACAAACCATATTGTTGGTCCATAATGTTAGGAGGTGGAAAATAACTATCCATAAATATTCTATAAATTTTATAACAAAAAAATTGAGGGAATTGTTTATGACTTCAAAGGAAATTTAGAAATTGAGTTTTCTTGGGGAATTGGTTTTGAAAATAAAAATAAATATTCTCTTATAAATGAATCTTTCTTCTTAAATATCAATAAGAAAAGGAAATAACTACAGTAGGAGATTTCATGATTATCTTTTGAGCGATTCAAATAAAAGTAGTATCAAATTACTCTCCTTTAGCTCACTTGGTTCAGAGGATCCAGTAGGAGATAACATATTTTGATAGCATAACATTCTTTTATGTTCTTTGTCACTAGAATGATCTAGTAGATACTCAAGAAAACCAAGGTACAGGTCTAAACCTAGGAGAATGTGTGGTAAATGGGGGGACACTATTTCATATCTCCACCTCTCAAGAATTATGGCCACCTTATGCATGGGAATTATGTGTGGCGTCATAGAGAGGTCTCCCCTAATAATGTTTATGAAGTGGAAATGCGAGACTATTCTCTCTACTCTCTCTTGTGTGAAAAATAATTTTAATAGTAAGGAATGGAGGATGGTTTATAAATGTGGTTTAATGGTTCAATGTATGGACATATTCCAAGACTCTTCTAGGGTTTTTTAGGATTTTATCATCTGGAACTTCCCTCTAGACATTTGGCATCTTGGAGCCTAAAACAATTTCAACTTGGGCTTTGTGATTTCCCTTGATTTGTCTTCATTTGTTTCAATGGTGGTGGGACATATTCTGGTTTGGTTTCACACCAAATTCTCTATGGCTCTTGCTTAGACCTCTTGCCTTAGGATTTTTTCTTTTTGGTTGTCTATTTGTAGGGGTTAGATCTTATAATTTAAGTTCTCAATGGTGAGGCAAGGTCATCTCTTCCGATGAATCTGGAGGTATTCCAAGAATGGTGCAATATGACTGTAACAAATGTATATCATATGAGATCAAGGATATTAACAATGGAATAAATTACCACATGAATGAGGTTGGAGAGGAAAACTATGGTGTGATTAATGCCTATATTAGATGGGAATTCTAGGAAGTAGACTTGCAAAAGAAAATTCAAGAAATGAGCTCTACTAGAGTGCAATTCATGCAACAAGGCATGTTGTAGACCGTTGAAAGAGGTGGATACATTTACAGGTGTTGAACTTAGTAGGAATACAAAAATATTATTCCAAGTTGATTATGTTAAGAAACTTCTTTAGAGGATGGCATCTCATCCAGACATTATAGATTTGGTCTTGGTTCCTCCCATTCATCCTCACTATTTTTCAATAATGGGATCTTCTTGGGAATCCACGACCCGTGGAAAATTCTATTTCCCTATAGATGAAATGACCAAAGAGAAATATCCTCAAGAGCATAAGGAAAAGACTATGAAAAAACATCAAGTTAATGAGGTTCAAAAGAAGACTTGATTTCAATTTTTGTTTTAGTATGTACATGCATTTTTTAAGTAGTTCATTTGCTTCAATAATTTGTTGAACAATATTCCTGGTGAGTAGTAGTAGGTATTTTTTTGGACAACTTATACCATTGGTGTTATTTTTTAATGTAAGGCACAAAACTGACTCAAGTTTGTACTAGCTACTCGACATGGACACAACCCTCCTCTTATAATATAATATTTAATTGTTTTTGTGAAAACAAATTAGATACATGTTCTTAGGTAACCTACAAGAAAGGAGTCAAGAAAGGTAGGAGTAAGAGTATATAAATGCAATAGTGAATATGGTGTAGAAATAGTTTTAATAACAATGAATATGTAAAAATAGTTTTAATAACAATTCATATGTAAAAATAGCTTTAATAACAATGAATATATAAATGGTGTTATGATATTTAGACACTTAGGAGTTGGTTAAGATCTACTTTCTCTAATGTGTCGTTAGGTAAACATGTGTTTCTTAGTGTGTTTCTTAGTCTGTTTCTTTAGTATGCATTAGTATGCATTTGTAGTTAGGAAATCCGATGATCNACGTTATAATCTCGACCACGCGGTGGCTCAACTTAAACAAGGTTACCCACCTTAGCTTATGTCTCATAAATTTTATCTACACTAAAGTCGGGAAAGAAAAGGGTATTGGGCGAGATAACACTAGTGAGACTTGATCAATTGGTGATTTTACTGGATTTGGATCTACCCCTATAGGTTTTACAGAAGGATCTTCTTCTTCAATGGGTGAATCAATGAGTTATGGGTAAACCTCACCTGGAACAGACAGTAGGATCAATTGATTATTAAACGGATGGATTGACAGGATATGGGACTGGAATTGGAGCTACTGGTCCTGGCTCATATATGGGGTGGTCAACTTCAATTGTAACTGGATAAATTGGTCCTTCAACAGGTGGTGCTTATGCCTTTGCTTCTTCTACGACGAGAGGATATAAAACTAATGAAAAAGAGGTATGTTCTCTAGACCGACCCCTAGCTATAGGTCATCTCTTTAAGCTTGATAGGGAGCCTGATATGTAATTGATTTGAGTTGCTAGGTGCTTCAAGCCAGAGCTAGGTAGAGAAAGAAATCTAGGCAGAGAAACATGTTAATAACGTGGATAATGTTGTATTTGCAAAGGGTAAAATATAGAATCATAGTTTCATTATAATACAAATATTTGTAGAAGGTGAAAACCAGAATCAAAGTTTCATTATGATACACATTTTATTGTAATATATTCTTCATAGTTCACTCATAACCTGCAATTATTTGATTTTTTTATCCTTATAATATAATGCAGGTGGTCTACTATTGTTGCATACTTGTGGCGAAGAACAAATGAAGAACGGACAATGAGATCAAGAACTTGTGGTGAGCGAATGCCTTAATCTTCCTTTGTCTTCCTCTTTAGTCTTCCTTCATCTTCCTCAGATACATCAACAACATAAATGGATGTAATATCATCTTCCTACAACATGTGCACTACCAATGAGGAGGTAGCTAGGTGAGGCGATGAAGAGTTTGGTGGCAAAGTGCTCTTGAGGCGGTGGAGAGTTTGGTGGTGAAGCACTAGCAACTACTGCATAACATCGACTGCAGTGAGGAGGAAACTGACGTCTTCATCAAAACATGGATGTTTTGGGTTTTTTTAAGATTTAATATTTAAAAATTAATTTTTATCTCTAACAAATAGTGAAAAAAAATTCATATACACCGAGGGAATTATGTCTCATCTTATGATTATTAACCAATAAACAATTTAATTCATGAAAATTGGAAAATCAAAAAATTGTTTAATTATTTAAATAAAATATGTATTATGAATTAATAAGAGTTCACAGTGAAAAATATCATAGGATTCTCCAAAATGCACGAACTAATGCATTACAATATACTAGTAAATAGGCGGTGAGCAATCGTTGACCGCCATGTGCAAGCTATAGTCCCTAGCCGGAGGCAGGGACTAATAAAGTTTGAATTTCAAATACTATAAAATTATGGGAAAATAATTCTTTACTAAGTTTAGACATGCGTTCTTCAAGAAAATACATGCTCTTTTTTTAAAAAGAGATGTCAAGTGAAGTTAACGTTTTCTAAAATAACAAATCCATTTATTAAATTGCATTTTACTCCATTGGACATAGAGAATCGTCGAGGCATAATTTCAAAAGGTACCAAACTAAATTAGACAAGATGTCTTTGTTGTATTAGATATTTCATAACACAAAGATAAGTATACCTTTGGGTTATTAACTAAATTTCTTAGATAATAAGCATACAACGCACTTAACAAGCATTTATATAATATGAAATGGAGACAAACCATATTGTTGGTCCATAATGTTAGGAGGTGGAAAATAACTATCCATAAATATTCTATAAATTTTATAACAAAAAAATTGAGGGAATTGTTTATGACTTCAAAGGAAATTTAGAAATTGAGTTTTCTTGGGGAATTGGTTTTGAAAATAAAAATAAATATTCTCTTATAAATGAATCTTTCTTCTTAAATATCAATAAGAAAAGGAAATAACTACAGTAGGAGATTTCATGATTATCTTTTGAGCGATTCAAATAAAAGTAGTATCAAATTACTCTCCTTTAGCTCACTTGGTTCAGAGGATCCAGTAGGAGATAACATATTTTGATAGCATAACATTCTTTTATGTTCTTTGTCACTAGAATGATCTAGTAGATACTCAAGAAAACCAAGGTACAGGTCTAAACCTAGGAGAATGTGTGGTAAATGGGGGGACACTATTTCATATCTCCACCTCTCAAGAATTATGGCCACCTTATGCATGGGAATTATGTGTGGCGTCATAGAGAGGTCTCCCCTAATAATGTTTATGAAGTGGAAATGCGAGACTATTCTCTCTACTCTCTCTTGTGTGAAAAATAATTTTAATAGTAAGGAATGGAGGATGGTTTATAAATGTGGTTTAATGGTTCAATGTATGGACATATTCCAAGACTCTTCTAGGGTTTTTTAGGATTTTATCATCTGGAACTTCCCTCTAGACATTTGGCATCTTGGAGCCTAAAACAATTTCAACTTGGGCTTTGTGATTTCCCTTGATTTGTCTTCATTTGTTTCAATGGTGGTGGGACATATTCTGGTTTGGTTTCACACCAAATTCTCTATGGCTCTTGCTTAGACCTCTTGCCTTAGGATTTTTTCTTTTTGGTTGTCTATTTGTAGGGGTTAGATCTTATAATTTAAGTTCTCAATGGTGAGGCAAGGTCATCTCTTCCGATGAATCTGGAGGTATTCCAAGAATGGTGCAATATGACTGTAACAAATGTATATCATATGAGATCAAGGATATTAACAATGGAATAAATTACCACATGAATGAGGTTGGAGAGGAAAACTATGGTGTGATTAATGCCTATATTAGATGGGAATTCTAGGAAGTAGACTTGCAAAAGAAAATTCAAGAAATGAGCTCTACTAGAGTGCAATTCATGCAACAAGGCATGTTGTAGACCGTTGAAAGAGGTGGATACATTTACAGGTGTTGAACTTAGTAGGAATACAAAAATATTATTCCAAGTTGATTATGTTAAGAAACTTCTTTAGAGGATGGCATCTCATCCAGACATTATAGATTTGGTCTTGGTTCCTCCCATTCATCCTCACTATTTTTCAATAATGGGATCTTCTTGGGAATCCACGACCCGTGGAAAATTCTATTTCCCTATAGATGAAATGACCAAAGAGAAATATCCTCAAGAGCATAAGGAAAAGACTATGAAAAAACATCAAGTTAATGAGGTTCAAAAGAAGACTTGATTTCAATTTTTGTTTTAGTATGTACATGCATTTTTTAAGTAGTTCATTTGCTTCAATAATTTGTTGAACAATATTCCTGGTGAGTAGTAGTAGGTATTTTTTTGGACAACTTATACCATTGGTGTTATTTTTTAATGTAAGGCACAAAACTGACTCAAGTTTGTACTAGCTACTCGACATGGACACAACCCTCCTCTTATAATATAATATTTAATTGTTTTTGTGAAAACAAATTAGATACATGTTCTTAGGTAACCTACAAGAAAGGAGTCAAGAAAGGTAGGAGTAAGAGTATATAAATGCAATAGTGAATATGGTGTAGAAATAGTTTTAATAACAATGAATATGTAAAAATAGTTTTAATAACAATTCATATGTAAAAATAGCTTTAATAACAATGAATATATAAATGGTGTTATGATATTTAGACACTTAGGAGTTGGTTAAGATCTACTTTCTCTAATGTGTCGTTAGGTAAACATGTGTTTCTTAGTGTGTTTCTTAGTCTGTTTCTTTAGTATGCATTAGTATGCATTTGTAGTTAGGAAATCCGATGATCATGATATGTTCCTGACATATAGTGATCTGATAGTTCACATTCTCCTCGATCTTAACGACTACATTGATCTGTGGCTTAACACCCAATTGGTCCATGATCTTTATTTAAAGAGAATGGAGGGTAATTTTTTAATGATCGATTGTGAGAAACTCTCTTGTAAAATATCTCTGTAATATTTTTCTTTTGCATTAATAAATTGCTCCAAGTGACTGCGTTGGTTGGGGCCATGGATGTTTCCCTACAGGGGTTTTACCACGTCAAAATATTAGTGTGTTGATCTTTGATCTGGTTATGTGAGTGGTTATTGAATTTGTTCATCCTCTTTTGGAATACCTGTGTTTTCGGATCTGGTATCAGATCTTGTTTGAAGATTCACTCCCATTGTAGATCACGATCGTGAAGCTGAGTTTCCTCATCTATTGTTTCTGCCATTTCTACACATTTTTGGCCTGAAAAAACTGTTCCATTGCATCTGGAACACTCGTTTCAGTAAGTAACACTTTTCGTTGCACTCAAAAAGGTTTTTGTTTTCCCAAGATACAACCATTTCATTCAGATCCAGAGGTATAAAGCCTAAATACACCCTTTTTAAATTTTTGCAGAGTATTATTTCGATTTATATTATTTGTTTCGAGGTTTCTAATCTTTTAGATATGCATATGTTTTTTTCCATGCGCCCTGTGCGATATCGAGAAATCAAAAACATATAGGAAAATGTGCATTTTTTGGGTAAGCTAGCCGAGATCTAACCCTTGTTGTCATCAAGAAACAAATTTTTTTTCTTATGTGAAAATAGTTTTTTATCCTCCTAAACAATACAATATGTTTTTCTAGCTCACTTGGTTAAAAGTTGCCTTATTAAGTAAGAGGTCTTGAGTTGAAGTCTTTTTTTTTTTTTTTAAAGTTCATGCATCCACTGTAAAGTGGATTTCACTTCAAGTATAAAAGTGAATCACTATAATTAGCTTTAATATTTTAATTTAAAGTTATTTATTTTGCATGCAACTTTCTTTTATATAGTAACTTCATTGTAAAAGTGATTCCTTCTTCTTTTTATAAAAGTGGGTCACTTCATCAAGAAACTTATTTGTAAAAGTGAGTGCATAACTTTCACATCCGAAGTCCATTTTTCAGTGTCGTTTTTCTTTTAAACCGCCTAATTTTTTGAGATCTTTCCATCCATATCATCAATTTCATATTTTAAATCCATATTATCTACATATTTAATATGGATTCTTCCAGTGATCTTTTTCTTACCAACACCAACTACTTCCAATGGAAATCCCATATGGAGGATTTATTAAGAAGTAAAGGCCTGTATCGGATCACCTTGGGAATGGAAAAAAATACACTAATGATGAAAATAAAGTCAAATGGGATAATGGTAATGACAAATCATGTGGATTGATCAGAATTTTCATCTCTCATGATTCAAGGTTCCACCTTCAAGAAATTGATGGCCCCGATGAAGCTTGGGAAAAACTTGAATCTGTGTTTGGTAAACACAATATTATTCGAGCACGTCAGTTAGAAAATTAGATATTGACTTTAAGTCCAAATGATTTTTCTTGCATTGAAACTATCTATGTAAGTTTAAAACACTTAGAATTTTATGTGAAGACTGTAACATAAAACTGGAGGAAGAGCGTTGCATATATATTATTCTTTCTAANCTAGGTAGAGAAAGAAATCTAGGCAGAGAAACATGTTAATAACGTGGATAATGTTGTATTTGCAAAGGGTAAAATATAGAATCATAGTTTCATTATAATACAAATATTTGTAGAAGGTGAAAACCAGAATCAAAGTTTCATTATGATACACATTTTATTGTAATATATTCTTCATAGTTCACTCATAACCTGCAATTATTTGATTTTTTTATCCTTATAATATAATGCAGGTGGTCTACTATTGTTGCATACTTGTGGCGAAGAACAAATGAAGAACGGACAATGAGATCAAGAACTTGTGGTGAGCGAATGCCTTAATCTTCCTTTGTCTTCCTCTTTAGTCTTCCTTCATCTTCCTCAGATACATCAACAACATAAATGGATGTAATATCATCTTCCTACAACATGTGCACTACCAATGAGGAGGTAGCTAGGTGAGGCGATGAAGAGTTTGGTGGCAAAGTGCTCTTGAGGCGGTGGAGAGTTTGGTGGTGAAGCACTAGCAACTACTGCATAACATCGACTGCAGTGAGGAGGAAACTGACGTCTTCATCAAAACATGGATGTTTTGGGTTTTTTTAAGATTTAATATTTAAAAATTAATTTTTATCTCTAACAAATAGTGAAAAAAAATTCATATACACCGAGGGAATTATGTCTCATCTTATGATTATTAACCAATAAACAATTTAATTCATGAAAATTGGAAAATCAAAAAATTGTTTAATTATTTAAATAAAATATGTATTATGAATTAATAAGAGTTCACAGTGAAAAATATCATAGGATTCTCCAAAATGCACGAACTAATGCATTACAATATACTAGTAAATAGGCGGTGAGCAATCGTTGACCGCCATGTGCAAGCTATAGTCCCTAGCCGGAGGCAGGGACTAATAAAGTTTGAATTTCAAATACTATAAAATTATGGGAAAATAATTCTTTACTAAGTTTAGACATGCGTTCTTCAAGAAAATACATGCTCTTTTTTTAAAAAGAGATGTCAAGTGAAGTTAACGTTTTCTAAAATAACAAATCCATTTATTAAATTGCATTTTACTCCATTGGACATAGAGAATCGTCGAGGCATAATTTCAAAAGGTACCAAACTAAATTAGACAAGATGTCTTTGTTGTATTAGATATTTCATAACACAAAGATAAGTATACCTTTGGGTTATTAACTAAATTTCTTAGATAATAAGCATACAACGCACTTAACAAGCATTTATATAATATGAAATGGAGACAAACCATATTGTTGGTCCATAATGTTAGGAGGTGGAAAATAACTATCCATAAATATTCTATAAATTTTATAACAAAAAAATTGAGGGAATTGTTTATGACTTCAAAGGAAATTTAGAAATTGAGTTTTCTTGGGGAATTGGTTTTGAAAATAAAAATAAATATTCTCTTATAAATGAATCTTTCTTCTTAAATATCAATAAGAAAAGGAAATAACTACAGTAGGAGATTTCATGATTATCTTTTGAGCGATTCAAATAAAAGTAGTATCAAATTACTCTCCTTTAGCTCACTTGGTTCAGAGGATCCAGTAGGAGATAACATATTTTGATAGCATAACATTCTTTTATGTTCTTTGTCACTAGAATGATCTAGTAGATACTCAAGAAAACCAAGGTACAGGTCTAAACCTAGGAGAATGTGTGGTAAATGGGGGGACACTATTTCATATCTCCACCTCTCAAGAATTATGGCCACCTTATGCATGGGAATTATGTGTGGCGTCATAGAGAGGTCTCCCCTAATAATGTTTATGAAGTGGAAATGCGAGACTATTCTCTCTACTCTCTCTTGTGTGAAAAATAATTTTAATAGTAAGGAATGGAGGATGGTTTATAAATGTGGTTTAATGGTTCAATGTATGGACATATTCCAAGACTCTTCTAGGGTTTTTTAGGATTTTATCATCTGGAACTTCCCTCTAGACATTTGGCATCTTGGAGCCTAAAACAATTTCAACTTGGGCTTTGTGATTTCCCTTGATTTGTCTTCATTTGTTTCAATGGTGGTGGGACATATTCTGGTTTGGTTTCACACCAAATTCTCTATGGCTCTTGCTTAGACCTCTTGCCTTAGGATTTTTTCTTTTTGGTTGTCTATTTGTAGGGGTTAGATCTTATAATTTAAGTTCTCAATGGTGAGGCAAGGTCATCTCTTCCGATGAATCTGGAGGTATTCCAAGAATGGTGCAATATGACTGTAACAAATGTATATCATATGAGATCAAGGATATTAACAATGGAATAAATTACCACATGAATGAGGTTGGAGAGGAAAACTATGGTGTGATTAATGCCTATATTAGATGGGAATTCTAGGAAGTAGACTTGCAAAAGAAAATTCAAGAAATGAGCTCTACTAGAGTGCAATTCATGCAACAAGGCATGTTGTAGACCGTTGAAAGAGGTGGATACATTTACAGGTGTTGAACTTAGTAGGAATACAAAAATATTATTCCAAGTTGATTATGTTAAGAAACTTCTTTAGAGGATGGCATCTCATCCAGACATTATAGATTTGGTCTTGGTTCCTCCCATTCATCCTCACTATTTTTCAATAATGGGATCTTCTTGGGAATCCACGACCCGTGGAAAATTCTATTTCCCTATAGATGAAATGACCAAAGAGAAATATCCTCAAGAGCATAAGGAAAAGACTATGAAAAAACATCAAGTTAATGAGGTTCAAAAGAAGACTTGATTTCAATTTTTGTTTTAGTATGTACATGCATTTTTTAAGTAGTTCATTTGCTTCAATAATTTGTTGAACAATATTCCTGGTGAGTAGTAGTAGGTATTTTTTTGGACAACTTATACCATTGGTGTTATTTTTTAATGTAAGGCACAAAACTGACTCAAGTTTGTACTAGCTACTCGACATGGACACAACCCTCCTCTTATAATATAATATTTAATTGTTTTTGTGAAAACAAATTAGATACATGTTCTTAGGTAACCTACAAGAAAGGAGTCAAGAAAGGTAGGAGTAAGAGTATATAAATGCAATAGTGAATATGGTGTAGAAATAGTTTTAATAACAATGAATATGTAAAAATAGTTTTAATAACAATTCATATGTAAAAATAGCTTTAATAACAATGAATATATAAATGGTGTTATGATATTTAGACACTTAGGAGTTGGTTAAGATCTACTTTCTCTAATGTGTCGTTAGGTAAACATGTGTTTCTTAGTGTGTTTCTTAGTCTGTTTCTTTAGTATGCATTAGTATGCATTTGTAGTTAGGAAATCCGATGATCGTGATATGTTCCTGACATATAGTGATCTGATAGTTCACATTCTCCTCGATCTTAATGACTACATTGATCTGTGGCTTAACACCCAATTGGTCCATGATCTTTATTTAAAGAGCATGGCGGGTAATTTTTTAATGATCAATTGTGAGAAACTCTCTTGTAAAATATCTCTGTAATATTTTTCTTTTGCATTAATAAATTGCTCCAAGTGACTGCGTTGGTTGGGGCCATGGATGCTTCCCTACAGGGGTTTTACCACGTCAAAATATTAGTGTGTTGATCTTTGATCTGGTTATGTGAGTGGTTATTGAATTTGTTCATCCTCTTTTGGAATACCTGTGTTTTTGGATCTGGTATCAGATCTTGTTTGAAGATTCACTCCCATTGTAGATCACGATCGTGAAGCTGAGTTTCCTCATCTATTGTTTCTACCATTTCTACACATTTTTGGCCTGAAAAAACTGTTCCATTGCATCTGGAACACTCGTTTCAATAAGTAACACTTTTCGTTGCACTCAAAAAGGTTTTTGTTTTCCCAAGATACAACCATTTCATTCAGATCCAAAGGTATAAAGCCTAAATACACCCTTTTTAAATTTTTGCAGAGTATTATTTCGATTTATATTACTTGTTTCGAGGTTTCTACTCTTTTATATATGCATATGTTTTTTTCCATGTGCCCTGTGCGATATCGAGAAATCAAAAACATATAGGAAAATGTGCATTTTCCGGGTAAGCTAGTCGAGATCTAACCCTTGTTGTCATCAAGAAACAAAATTTTTTTCTTGTGTGAAAATAGTTTTTTATCCTCCTAAACAATACAATATGTTTTTATAGCTCACTTGGTTAAAAGTTGCCTTATTAAGTAAGAGGTCTTAAGTTGAAGTCTTTTTTTTTTTTGAAAAAGTTCATGCATCCACTGTAAAGTGGATTTCACTTCAAGTATAAAAGTGAATCACTATAATTAGCTTTAATATTTTAATTTAAAGTTATTTATTTTGCATGCAACTTTCTTTTATATAGTAACTTCATTGTAAAAGTGATTCCTTCTTCTTTTTATAAAAGTGGGTCACTTCATCAAGAAACTTATTTGTAAAAGTGAGTGCATAACTTTCACATCCGAAGTCCATTTTTCAGTGTCGTTTTTCTTTTAAACCGCCTAATTTTTTGAGATCTTTCCATCCATATCATCAATTTCATATTTTAAATCCATATTATCTACATATTTAATATGGATTCTTCCAGTGATCTTTTTCTTACCAACACCAACTACTTCCAATGGAAATCCCATATGGAGGATTTATTAAGAAGTAAAGGCCTGTATCGGATCACCTTGGGAATGGAAAAAAATACACTAATGATGAAAATAAAGTCAAATGGGATAATGGTAATGACAAATCATGTGGATTGATCAGAATTTTCATCTCTCATGATTCAAGGTTCCACCTTCAAGAAATTGATGGCCCCGATGAAGCTTGGGAAAAACTTGAATCTGTGTTTGGTAAACACAATATTATTCGAGCACGTCAGTTAGAAAATTAGATATTGACTTTAAGTCCAAATGATTTTTCTTGCATTGAAACTATCTATGTAAGTTTAAAACACTTAGAATTTTATGTGAAGACTGTAACATAAAACTGGAGGAAGAGCGTTGCATATATATTATTCTTTCTAANATTCTCAAAAATAGCGAAACCCATCACCACTTTGCAATGCAAGGGGGTCAGGTATGAATGGACAGAAGAATGTGATAGTACATTCATTGAGCTTAAGAGGTTACTAACTAGTGCGCCAATTCTATGAGTGTCGGATATGGAAAAGGACTTCACGGTCTGCACAGATGCCTCAAAGCAAGAGTTGGGAGTCGTGCTAATGCAGGATGGAGGAGTGATAGCTTATGCATCAAGGAAGTTGAAGAAACATGAGGAGCTATACGCGACTCATGATTTAGAGTTGGCAGCTGTAATGCTAGCTCTGAAAATTTGGAGGCACTATCTTGTGGAGCGAAACTTTGAGCTCAAAACGGACCATCAAAGTTTAAAACATCTCTTCACTCAAAGAGATCTGAATGCCAGGAAAATGCGATGGAGAGAGTTTATGAGTGAGTACGATTTTGGTATTTCATACATCAAGGGAAAGGAAAATTTGGTCGCAGATGCCTTGAGTAGGAGACCACGTATCTTCTCCTTGGTAACCTTAAAGGTCAATCTGAAGGAACATATGTTGACACAACTCCCAGGAGATAGTTGGTATTTAAAGGTTACTTCAAACCTCCAGAGAGGGAGGCAGTTAGACCCAAAGTATGAAGGATATAGTCTGGAAAAAGACGGACTGTTAAGATATCGAGGAAGGATGTACATTCCAAAGAATGGGGATATTCGAAGCATCATACTGAAGGAAGCCCATAGATAACTTTATTGTGCACATCCGGGTGTGAATAAGATGTACGCAGATATGATGAAGCTCTTCTTTTGGGTAGGCATGAAGCGCGATGTAGTCCATTTCGCCACCAAATGCCTAGAGTGTCAACAAGTGAAAGATGAACACCATCACCCGGCAGGCCTCCTACAACCACATGATATCCCTATGTCTAAGTGGGAAGTCATCTCTATGGATTTTGTTGTGGGGTTATCGCTCACATCCCATAGACACAATTCCATTCTTGTGATAGTGGATAAGTTAACCAAGAGTGCTCATTTCATTCTGGTTAGAGACACTTACGATGTCACTGATGTGGCACATGTGTTTGTAAGCGAGGTTATCCATTTGCATGGGCTACCTAAGAAGATCATCTCAGATAGAGACTCCAGATTCACTTCTAGGTTTTGGACAAGTTTACAGTCAGCGTTGGGGACTTAGTTGAACTTAAGCATAGCTTATCGTCCTGAAAAAGATGGGCAGACTGAGAGAGTAAATCAAGTCATGGAAGACATGCTTAGGACGTATGTAATGGATAATCAAACCCAGTGGGAGAAGTACATACCTTTGGTAGAGTTTGCCTACAATAACAGTTATCATAGCTCCATCGGAATGCCACCCTACGAAGCTTTGTATGGGAGGCCATGCAGAACGCCATTGAGTTGGGATAGACTAGANGTAGGAGACCACGTATCTTCTCCTTGGTAACCTTAAAGGTCAATCTGAAGGAACATGTGTTGACACAACTCCCAGGAGATAGTTGGTATTTAAAGGTTACTTCAAACCTCCAGAGAGGGAGGCAGTTAGACCCAAAGTATGAAGGATATAGTCTGGAAAAAGACAGACTGTTAAGATATCGAGGAAGGATGTACATCCCAGAGAATGGGGATATTCGAAGCATCATACTGAAGGAAGCCCATAGATCACTTTATTATGCACATCCGGGTGTGAATAAGATGTACGCAGATATGAGGAAGCTCTTCTTTTGGGTAGGCATGAAGCGCGATGTAGTCCATTTCGCCACCAAATGCCTAGAGTGTCAACAAGTGAAAGTTGAACACCATCACCCGACAGGCCTCCTACAACCACATGATGTCCCTATGTCTAAGTGGGAAGTCATCTCTATGGATTTTGTTGTGGGGTTATCGCTCACATCCCATAGACACAATTCCATTCTTGTGATAGTGGATAAGTTAACCAAGAGTGCTCATTTCATTCTGGTTAGAGACACTTACGATGTCACTGATGTGGCACATGTGTTTGTAAGAGAGGTTATCCATTTGCACGGGCTACCTAAGAAGATCATCTCAGATAGAGACTCCAGATTCACTTCTAGGTTTTGGAAAAGTTTACAGTCAGCGTTGGGGACTTAGTTGAACTTAAGCATAACTTATCATCCTGAAACAGATGGGCAGACTGAGAGAGTAAATCAAGTCATGGAAAACATGCTTAGGATGTATGTAATGGATAATCAAACCCAGTGGGAGAAGTACATACCTTTGGTAGAGTTTGCCTACAATAACAGTTATCATAGCTCCATCGGAATGCCACCCTACGAAGATTTGTATGGGAGGCCATGCAGAACGCCATTGAGTTGGGATAGACTAGA
>JZKD02S1810974.1:82069-95645 GCA_000966675.3 Picea glauca
CATTTAGTATTTTCAGAGACTAGATTGCACATTTGAGGGGAAGTGTCTCATGTCCTACAAATAAATTCAAGTTTTTGGCAAGCCATATTTCCCAAGCTATATTAAGTGGATGAGCTTTGATATTATTCATTCCCTTGGTTATAAACCAAGTTATGAAGGTTTATTCAATACTTCGTCCTTCCCAAGAATTCCTTAACCCTGTCAGCAACCAACTTCTTTCCATACCTCTTTGGAGAAAAGACAAATCATAAGTAAGTGATCAATTGTTTCCTCTACTTGTGGCATAGACTACACCAACTTGGGCCAGTAAAATTATTTTTCTGTAGAACCTCCTAGGTGGGATCCTTGTAATTTAAGTCCAACCACATAAAAAAATTAATTTTGGAGGGGCTCCTTAGCTTCTAAATGATTTACTACCACCAAACCAGTTCTCCCTCCAAGCCTTCCTTAACGAGGGATCTATATCATAGTTTGGGCACATAAGTGCCTATAGGATTGAGAGACCATAACAACTAGTCATCTTCTTCCCCTATTTTGACATTGTTATTTTTCAAAACATCTATGTATGACTTCCATGCTTCTGCAAGATCTTTTTCCAAACCTACCTCCTCCAAGGTGAGCCACTTTTGTTGTCAATTTGTAGACCTCTCCCATTTCACAATCCGTCTTAGTGAAAAAATCAATTTGTTTCGTAGCTCCTATATCACTTGAGGGGGTGTTCTATGGAGACCGTTTCTACCTATCTAGGGATCAAGCCTAATCTACACTTTATCTCCTCTACCCACCTTCTAGATCAACCAGTTGCAAAGATAAGTTCACATCTTTCCAAATAATTGATGCATTATGCACCTGTGTTATCAGGTGCCTAACCCATTCCTCAATCGTGGTTAGGTACAAATACTTGGCTCTTATTACCTAGATCCATAAGCCTTTTTCTTATACTAGCCTCCATACATTTTTTGTAGCTAAGTCCTTAGAGAAGAGGAATACATTTTTTAGGCCCCATTCTCCATTTGCTTTTGGAGCTACCAATATTTTCTAGGATGCTAGTACAAGACCTTTCTTTTTTTTATCTCCTAACTAGATGAATTTACAGAACATTTTCCTAATTTTCTCCAATATACTAAGTTGTATATCATATAAATCATATTTTGATATGTTAATGTTATTTTTATGATATTACAACCATTATTATCATATCATAGAGATTCCATTTCTAGTTAAAGGTATCAATTGAAGATTTAATGTTTATCTACATAAAAATGAGCTAATAAAGGACTCACTTAAACCATTTCTTCAACATAGGAAATGAATTATAAAGGACTCACTTAAACCATTTCCTCAACAAAGGAAATGAGTTAAGTTCCTTGTAAATCTATATCTAATTTGGAGTTAGTGTGATTTAAATCAAATACGATATATGAGCTACATTTTATTTGAGTTTGATTAAAAAAATTAAAAAGAAGAACAATATATTTTTAATTAAATCAGTGTAGATCCATCTTAAACTTGGATCTATCAAGCACTAAGAGGGATCCAATTTATTAAGGTATGATGTTTTTATCATTATTTCATTCCATGTCAAGTTTTACACAATGCTTGCAATTTTTTTTAATTGAGCCAAAATTATTTTTATTTTTGTTATTTTTTTAATTGAGATGCTTTTGTATGTAGCATTATCTAACATAATGCTAACGCATCAACATCTCCCCAATACTAGGCTATAGAACACCTCACTACTCTTGATGCAATAAATTTTATTGGTTAAGAACATGTGTTTCCTTAGGATATGCATCTTTCAAATTGATAATTTTTGTGACATAGATTACATTTGAAAATTGTATTCTTCTCATCTAGATCTTGGATCCATGTGAATCATTCCACTCTAGACAATCTTATCTAGAAGGAATTGTCTCAAGTTTATTTCTACACATATGTGTGCACAGGTAACAATGTCTTTTTGGTCCTTCTTGATGTCAGCATTCAAAAATTTCCCCACAACATTTCCAATTTGTTCTTGCAGTGGTGAAATATACATAAAGAGGGAAGATTAATGAGTGCACCCACATGCAAGTGTTAGTTACATACCATTAGTAGTTAGAATGAAGTAGGGAAAATGATGTTTTATGAAGAGATTAGCTCGACCTATAAACCATTTCCCATCTTCCACTGACTTTGTATGGTTGTTAGGTTGTTAAAATACACAATAAAAAGGCACTAGAGCATAAGAAACCCTAAAACCTATGATCTATGTGGATTTAATCCACTCAAAAAGATCAAATTTTGATGGTCATAGGCCATTGAATCTACAAATCAGACTACAATGATGATAATCATAAATTACCTCATTGAACACTTGTAGATTCAACTCTAGAGTATCATTTGAACTCTCCACAATGAGTTCTCCCAAGGAGAAATTCCAAGGAGCATATAAATAATTTTCAACAACTTCTTTAAAGGACTACATGATCTAGATGGATTTCAGTGGCCATCCACCTGAATCACCATTTTGAGCTTGTGGTTTTGATAAACCATGATATTCACCCCTTTCATGGGGAATGGAATGTAATGTCATCTTCATTTGTTAATTATAGAAATCATTTAATGATTTCTTAGTGGTATTATATACATGCCTACAACATAGCATTAATGCATTGGATCCCATTAGAACTCCGCAGTTAAGAGTGCTCAGGATAGACTAGTACTGGGATGGGTGAGCGCTGGAGAAGTCCTAGTGTTTTACATGCCTATGGAATTTTTTAAACTTAGTCCAGTTTGTCCCACATGCATCATGGGAATTGTTCTTCTCTCACTCTCTCATATATAATTGAGGTGAAGGAGGCCCTTTAAGCATGCAATGGATTGTAATGTAAATATTTTTGCAAATGAAGCATAGCCAACATTTCTTTATTTTCAGAGATAAGCTACCCCATTCTTTTAGTTTGTGTTCTACATTGTGTTTCCCTCTTATTCATTAATAGAAGTTGGGTTTCACTATATTTCTTTGTTTCTTGCAATATCTTAGTGTATTTCCTTTTTGTATCTCTGTTATATTTATGTCTTCATGTTGTTTTCAAAATAATTTGGATCAGTGGTATCAGAGTAGTATTCTCCTTTTCATTTCTCAGATAAGGTCCCCGACGAGGTCATGGTATAGATATTTAGGTCTCGAGCTAGTTTCACTTGAGAAAAACCACTCTCGCTAGGCCTAGAAACCTCCCATGGCAGAAGAAAAGAGAGATGACAGAGAAGTAGATCCTTTCAAGATGTTGCTCAAGGAATGAGATGATTGAAAACTTCTCTCATATCCTTTGAAGACTATTGATGGTGGCAGTGGAGGCATCTTCGACAAGAAACCATTTCACAAGTGAGACTCCCTTCAAGGTACAAGTCAATTTTTATATCCCCTTATTTGAAGGCTAGATAGGTGCAGATGCTCTAGAAAAATGGTTGAATATGCTAGAAGTTTATAACTCTATCCAAAACATTTCTGACAATGAAAAGATCACCTTCGCGCTCCTTAAATCCCTTCCTCATGTCAAATCTTGGTGGGAAGGTTAATGGTAGAGGTACATCATAGATGAATCTACACTGTTTGGTAGAGAACCCACTTGGGCGGCCTTTGTAAATTCCCTAAAAGAGGAGTTCCACCATGTCGGAAACTATGATGACCAATACATGAGATGGACAACTCTACTTCAGAAAAGAGACCAGGAAGTGTCGGAGTACACCAACATCATTCATACCTTGCGCTCAAAGTTGGGTATCAAAGACTCTAAGCGACACCTAGTTTTGAAGTACCGCAGTGGTCTACATAAGTACATCCAAACATAGATGTATTTCTTGGAAATCTCCTCATTGGGAGTTGTTTATCGATATGCAGTCAAAATTGTGCAGAAATTCAAGCAGTAGAGTAAGTGGGAGAAGCATGGACAGAGCAAGGAAGGACAAACTCAAGATATTCAATCTCATATGTAGGCAAAGAAGGGTAACAAGAAGTATAAGAAAAACAATGGAAATTCGTGTGAGATCCACAATATCCCTTGGCACAACATTGATGAATGTCTCTCAATACAGTCATTGGTGGTCGAGATCAAAGACAAAGATTCGAACCCTAACTTGGACCTTGATTCAGAAAATAATAAAAGGAGATATGTCATTGATGCAGAACCCACTGCTAATGTCGCAACTACAACAATCTAACTAGAAGAGGATCTTGAGGAGGGGGAGCACCTCTTTCATTCACAGATGTGGGTGAAGGGGACCCCACTGAATTTTATTGTTGATAGCGTAAGCCAAAATAACATCATATCAACATAGGTTGTCAAGCAGTTTGATTTTCCAACAACACCACACCCACAACCATAAAACATCAGGTGGCTTTATCGGGGTCAATATCTTTGTGTCAGCCAATATTGTCTCATTTCCTACGGCATCAAGCCCTTCAAGGATGAGGTATTATGTTATTTCACCCCACTAGAATTTTGTGATGTTCTATTAGGCCAGCCATATATGTGGAGGCGTCATGCTATTTATGAGTCTCGACCTTGTAGCATCATTGTTACTTTGGGGGGTCAACTATTCAGGATATCAGAGGTAGTTTTGACTATTGTCCCACCAAAAGAATGCCACAAAGTAATCTCTCATGCTACAAAGTTTAGCCTATTCACAATCTGATCAGAAGGTGAACAAAAGGACACTACAACCACTTCAGACTCAACCCAGGACCTTTCTATCCATCAGAAATAGATCGACAAGATTGTATAAGAGTACCAAGATGTTCTTGTTGCACCTACGAGGGTGCCTCCACACTGCCTATTCAAGCAAGGTTATAACAAAACCCTTCATACTCTTCATGCTACATATTCATTGGCAGAGTCCTCCCACACTCAGGTAGATCATGCAACTAGATTGGTTTAATAGATCCAACCCATCCAACAACAAGTTCATGACATCCTTCAACATGCTAAGAATGACAACTTATTTAGAAAGGAAAGAAGTGGACCAAGCTTAATATTTAGCGTAAATCTCCATGTCTCCCAAAGGAACTTGATACAATGGGGACCATTGCTTCCTAAGGGTGGAGGAATGATCTAGATCGATCTCAGTGTCCATCCACCTCTTCCACTGAATCACCATTTTGAGCCTGTGGTTTTGATGGGGAATGGAATGTAATGTCGTCTTCATTTGTTAATTACAAACATCATTTAATGATTTCCTAGTGGTCTTACGTACATGCCTACAACATAATGCTAATGCACCAAATCCCATTAGAAATTCGTAGTTGAGCGCGCTCAGGCTAGAGTAGTATTGGGATGGGTGACCACCCAAGAAGTCCTAGTGTTTTACATTCCTATGACATTTTATATACTTAGTCCAATTTATCCCACATGCATCATGGGAATTTTTCTCCTCTCACTCTCTCATATATAATTGAGGTGAAGGAGGCCCTTTAAGCAAGCAATGGAGTGTGATGTAAAGCTTGTTGCAAATGAAGCGTAGCCAACATCTCATTCTTTGCAGAGATAAGCTACCCCATTCTTCCAGTTTGTGTTTTTGTTCTACAATGTTTTTCTCTCTTATTCACTAATAGAAGTTGGGTTTCACTATATTTTTGTGTTTCTTGCAATATCTTTGTGTATTTCCTTTTTGTATCTCTATTGTATTTATGTCTTCATTTTGTTCTTAAAATAATCCATATCAACGGGTCCTACGAAAAGTGTGTGCATCAACCCAAAACATTTCAAATGCATAGTAGAGTCCTTGTTATTTACATACTAGTAGTCATGATACAATTACAACTAAACTAAATTGTTGGTGAGTTGAAGGAATCCCATTCTTCAAATATGCAATTGTATTTCCAAAAAAAACAATGGATTCGTAAGGATTCACCAATAAAATGAGAGTCCTCATTTCCAATTATCTCACTAAAAAATCATTTCCATGCTAGAAATAACTTGTTGAGGGTTTTCATCAAGCAATTAGCGGACATGATTTTTGGGAAACAAGGTGACACACCTATGGAATATTTGGTTATTCTACTTCCCTGTCCCAATAAAGTTAATATAAACATTCAAGAAAATAGAAAAATGGCCTACCTCGAAGAGTTGATGACCAATTGGTCATCTGATATAAAGAGAAACACATTGCAAACTTCATGGTTGTTTTTGGAGCATCTAGAGAATGGCCTCCAATTGTTAATCAAATAGAGTCACTTAAGTAGAGTGGTTGTAACAAGCACTATCACCATGAAATAATTTTCCCTTTGATTTCTACTGACACTAGAATGAGAGAAAGAATCACATACATTCTTGCACAACACTAACATACTAGACCCAAGGTCATGAAGGTGATATATTAGTAGTTCTCCTCTCAAATTCTCATATTTCACATCTAGGTATATAAAAGAGAACCAAGACACACCCTAACCACTAAGAGTCACCTTTGAATGGCACCATTTGTTCAGAAACACATGTATTCCAGCAAAGGATGAACACCTTCAATAACCACTCACATAACCAGATCAAATATCAACACACCGATATTTTGATGTGGTAAAACCCCTGTGGGAAAACATCCACAGCCCAACCAACACGACCACTTGGATCGATTTATTAATGCAAAAGAAAAAGATTACAGAGAGATTTTACAAGATATTTTCTCACGATCAATCATCGGAAAATGACCTTCCATTCTCTTTAAATAGAGATCATGGACCAATCGAGTGTTAAGTCATAGATCAATGTAGTCGTTAAGATAGAAGAGAATATGAACAGTCAGATAACTCTATGTCGAGAACATATCATGACCGTCAAGTTTCCTAACTACAAATACATACTAATGCATACTAAAGAAACACACTAAGAAACACACTTTTACCTAATGAGACAGTAGAAGAAGTAGATCTTAACTAACTCCTAAGTGTCTAAATATCCTAACATCCCCCCCTAGGAAAAAACTGGGATAGGATTGAAGGATTTACAATAGTGACATAATATGAGAAGGAATGAGGAATTAAAGCCTATCCCCCCTTAATGAAAACTTCATGAACTCCTAACATAGATCGAAGGTTGGAAAACTTCGCTTCTGTAAGAGACTTTGTGAAAATGTCTGCAACTTGATCTTCTGTAGGGAAAAGGAGCACTTCAATAACTTGATCATGAATGAGATTTCTGATGAAGTGCATGTGTAGCTCGATGCATTTTTTGCGCTGATGTTGGGATGGTTCTCTCGCGAGCTTGATGGCACTCTGATTATCACACCAAAGGTTGGTCAGATGTTTCTATTGGAATCCAAACTCTAAAAGGATATGTCAAAGCCACAAGGCTTCCTAACTTGCATTTATCATTGCTCAGTACTCTACTTTTGTTGAATAAAGTGTAATAACATGTTTTTTATTATAGTCCCAAGTGATAGGTCTTGAACCAAGGCTAAAAACATAACCTGTAGTAGAATTATGATCATCAGGGTCATCGAACCAATCTGAATCAGTGAAACCAGCCAATAAAGGAGACCCCCTTGAACAATAATGTATCCTAAACTAAACTATGCCCTAGGCATATTGAAGTATCCTTTTAGCTTATTTCCAATGGATTTCTTGGGGTGTTTTCATATATTTGGAAACAAGACCAACAATAAAGGAAATATCAGGACGGGTATGAGTCAAGTATAGNTCACATGGTTTAAAAGTTTTGAGTCACTACCAGTAAGGATATTGTCATCAACATAAAGGAAAATGATTATGAGATGGCTTCCTACTTTCTTGGTATAGACATTAGGATCAGAATGGCATCTAGAAAATCTGGTGTCAATAAGAAAGCTATCCATTTTGGGATACCAAGCTCAAGGAGCTTGTTTAAGGCCATAAACATATTTCTTAAGGCAACAAACAAAGATAGAGTCATTATGGACATATCCAGGAGGTTGTTCCATGTATATTTATTCTTGCAAATCCACATGCAATAAGTTGGATTTAACATCCATCCGATGGACCTCCCATTTATGTGAGGCAACAAAGGAAATAACAAGGCGGATGGAATTCATTTTGGCTACTGGGGAAAATATTTCATTATAGTCAATTCCTTCAACCTAGGAAAATCATTTGGAAACTAATTGAGCCTTGTGCCTTTTAACAATTCCATCTGATGCATACTTAGTTCTGTAGACCCATTTACATATGACAAGTTTTCTTCCTTTTGGAAGAGGTACAAGATCCCAAGTATTGTTCACCATTAAATAATGATACTCTTCATTCATTGTTGTATCCCAATCTGGATGACCTGAAGCTTCTACAAATGTCTCTTGATCACGAGTCTCTAAAACTTGAGCCAAAAGAGAAGAGGCTCATTGGAATTGAGAACATGTATGACATTTATCTAAAGGATCGTTGACAAGATCACCAATTGCTTCTCGTGTTGAATAGACTCATCTAGGAAGCGATGGTGTTGGTTCAAGTTCAATGGATTCATCTGGAGTAAGGTGAGAAAGAGGAGGTGGATTTTCATCCTCATTGTCATCATCTAAAGAAGAAACCAGAAGAGGAACAAAAGAAGGCACAAACGCTGAAAATGGCTCACAGGCCGAAGAAGGCACAATCACCAAATTAGGCTTGAAGGACAAGATATTTTCATCAAATTTAACATCCCTTATAATAATGATTTCATTACAATGTGGTTGAAGAAGCCTGTAACCTTTGACATCTTTAGAATAACCAAAAGATACACACTTCTGACTTTTAGGATGCAATTCTTTCCTTTTCTCATTAGGAATGTGAGTCCATGCTATACTGCCAAATACACGGAAGTGACTTAGATCTGGTTTAATTTTAGTCCATGATTTTTCCGGTGTTATATTTTTAAGATCATTTGTGGAAGTGAAATTTACTATGTAATTTTCACAGTTGATGGCTTCTTCCCAATACTTTAGACTTAATCCATTAGATTGGATCATACAATTAGGGATTTCTTTTAATCTGTGGTTCTTTCTCTCAACAAAACCATTTTGTCATGGTGTATATGGAATAGTGTGTTGCATTTGGATGCCCTATGTAGTGCAATAACTTGTAAAATTATTGTTCACATATTTTCCTCCATTATCTGTTCTTAACCTTTGAATTTGATGTGTAGATTGTTTTTATACAAGGGCCTTGTAGGCCATAAAATTGTCAAAAACTTTTCTCTTAAGTTTTAATAAGTAAACCCAAGTACGTCTGGAAAATTCATCAATGAAAGCTAAGAAATACTTGCACCTAGAAAAAGAAGGAGAAGAAATTGGACCACGCAAGTCACTGTGAACAAGCTGCAAAGGGCCCGAGGTGTGCCAAGGGGCACGTTTGTCAAAATTGTCTTGATGATTTTTGTTGAGAACACAATCGACACAAGCATCATCTCTGCATGAAACAATATGAAGATCAATCAACATCTCTTGATTACATAGTTTTTTCAATGAGCGATAGTTTAGATGAAAAAACCTCTCATGCCAAAGTTTGCTCAAGTCATCGCTATGAGGAACAAAAACTGATGGAAAAGATGATGACCCAAAGTTGTCAAACTTGTACAACCTGGTAATATCATCAACAATTTCAATTGCAATAACATGCTTAGGATATTTTATATCGTTGATTACAACTTAGTGAGGTGAAAACTCTCTGGTTTTACCTTCACCTAAATGAGTGATTTGATATATTGATAGAAGGTTATAGGAAAGACTTGGAGCACATAATGCATCATGCAAATGACCATTATCTACTTTAATTGTTCCATATCCTATAACACTAATATATCTATCATCACCAACAAATATTTTCCTGGTGTTACATTCATTTAGAGCAGAAAATATGGCTTTATCCTTAGCGATATGATAAGATTCTCAAGAATCAATAAGACCCTCATCAGAAGAAGGAGTAGAAGTTGCAATGAAGGAGAAACCATAAGAAGAAAGTGCATGTCCATGAGAAGAATAAGAAGAATTAGAATCAATACTGATGTTGCGCTTCTTCATTGTTTCTTCTAAAACTACCATCTTCTTGAAACATTTGGACTCATCATGACCATCTTTCCCACAAAAGTTGCAATGTCTGTTAGTCTTCCTATTTTTAGATTTTGCTCCTTTGTCACCATTAGGAGTTGAAGATGTCTGAGTGGGTTTGGGACCCTTGTTTTGCTTGTTGTTGTGGCGAGGATGTTTCTTCTTGGGATTCTTGGGTTGTAGGGGCCGAATAAATTAAACAACCATTTATTTTACAACATAGCAGTAAAATTCAAGAATTTCTATAATTTAGCACATTCGCATACAAATTTATCAATAATAATAANTCACATGGTTTAAAAGTTTTGAGTCACTACCAGTAAGGATATTGTCATCAACATAAAGGAAAATGATTATGAGATGGCTTCCTACTTTCTTGGTATAGACATTAGGATCAGAATGACATCTAGAAAATCTGGTGTCAATAAGAAAGCTATCCATTTTGGGATACCAAGCTCAAGGAACTTGTTTAAGGCCATAAACATATTTCTTAAGGAAACAAACAAAGATAGAGTCATTATGGACATAGCCAGGAGGTTGTTCCATGTATATTTATTCTTGCAAATCCACATGCAATAAGTTGGATTTAACATCCATCCGATGGACCTCCCATTTATGTGAGGCAACAAAGGAAATAACAAGGCGGATGGAATTCATTTTGGCTACTGGGGAAAATATTTCATTATAGTCAATTCCTTCAACCTAGGAAAATCATTTGGAAACTAATTGAGCCTTGTGCCTTTTAACAATTCCATCTGATGCATACTTAGTTCTGTAGACCCATTTACATATGACAAGTTTTCTTCCTTTTGGAAGAGGTACAAGATCCCAAGTATTGTTCACCATTAAATACTGATACTCTTCATTCATTGTTGTATCCCAATCTGGATGACCTGAAGCTTCTACAAATGTCTCTTGATCATGAGTCTCTAAAACTGAGCCAAAAGAGAAGAGGCTCATTGGAATTGAGAACATGTCTGACATTTATCTAAAGGATCATTGACAAGATCACCAATTGCTTCTCGTGTTGAATAGACTCATCTAGGAAGCGATGGTGTTGGTTCAAGTTCAATGGATTCATCTGGAGGAAGGCGAGCAAGAGGAGGTGGATTTTCATCCTCATTGTCATCATCTAAAGAAGAAACCAGAAGAGGAACAAAAGAAGGCACAAACGTTGAAGATGGTTCACAGGCCGAAGAAGGCACAATCACCAAATTAGGCTTGAAGGACAAGATATTTTCATCAAATTTAACATCCCTTATAATAATGATTTCATTACAATGTGGTTGTATAAGTCTGTAACCTTTGACATCTTTAGAATAACCAAAAGATACACACTTCTGACTTTTAGGATGCAATTCTTTCCTTTTCTCATTAGGAATGTGAGTCCATGCTATACTGCCAAATACACAGAAGTGACTTAGATCTGGTTTAATTTTAGTCCATGATTTTTCCGGTGTTATATTTTTAAGATCATTTGTGGAAGTGAAATTTACTATGTAATTTTCACAGTTGATGGCTTCTTCCCAATACTTTAGACTTAATCCATTAGATTGGATCATACAATTAGGGATTTCTTTTAATCTGTGGTTCTTTCTCTCAACAAAACCATTTTGTCATGGTGTATATGGAATAGTGTGTTGCATTTGGATGCCCTATGTAGTGCAATAACTTGTAAAATTATTGTTCACATATTTTCCTCCATTATCTGTTCTTAACCTTTGAATTTGATGTGTAGATTGTTTTTATACAAGGGCCTTGTAGGCCATAAAATTGTCAAAAACTTTTCTCTTAAGTTTTAATAAGTAAACCCAAGTACGTCTGGAAAATTCATCAATGAAAGCTAAGAAATACTTGCACCTAGAAAAAGAAGGAGAAGAAATTGGACCACGCAAGTCACTGTGAACAAGCTGCAAAGGGCCCGAGGTGTGCCAAGGGGCACGTTTGTCAAAATTGTCTTGATGATTTTTGTTGAGAACACAATCGACACAAGCATCATCTCTGCATGAAACAATATGAAGATCAATCAACATCTCTTGATTACATAGTTTTTTCAATGAGCGATAGTTTAGATGAAAAAACCTCTCATGCCAAAGTTTGCTCAAGTCATCGCTATGAGGAACAAAAACTGATGGAAAAGATGATGACCCAAAGTTGTCAAACTTGTACAACCTGGTAATATCATCAACAATTTCAATTGCAATAACATGCTTAGGATATTTTATATCGTTGATTACAACTTAGTGAGGTGAAAACTCTCTGGTTTTACCTTCACCTAAATGAGTGATTTGATATATTGATAGAAGGTTATAGGAAAGACTTGGAGCACATAATGCATCATGCAAATGACCATTATCTACTTTAATTGTTCCATATCCTATAACACTAATATATCTATCATCACCAACAAATATTTTCCTGGTGTTACATTCATTTAGAGCAGAAAATATGGCTTTATCCTTAGCGATATGATAAGATTCTCAAGAATCAATAAGACCCTCATCAGAAGAAGGAGTAGAAGTTGCAATGAAGGAGAAACCATAAGAAGAAAGTGCATGTCCATGAGAAGAATAAGAAGAATTAGAATCAATACTGATGTTGCGCTTCTTCATTGTTTCTTCTAAAACTACCATCTTCTTGAAACATTTGGACTCATCATGACCATCTTTCCCACAAAAGTTGCAATGTCTGTTAGTCTTCCTATTTTTAGATTTTGCTCCTTTGTCACCATTAGGAGTTGAAGATGTCTGAGTGGGTTTGGGACCCTTGTTTTGCTTGTTGTTGTGGCGAGGATGTTTCTTCTTGGGATTCTTGGGTTGTAGGGGCCGAATAAATTAAACAACCATTTATTTTACAACATAGCAGTAAAATTCAAGAATTTCTATAATTTAGCACATTCGCATACAAATTTATCAATAATAATAATTTTTTATAAGATATTAAAAAAAATTGCATAATTTTTAAATACCTGAACCTGATGCTAATAACCCTCTGTTTTTCCTTTACCTTCTTGACTTATGCTGCACTGTAAAACACTGCCCAAAACCTATTTCCTCCTTGCCATCTAGGTAACTTCCTATCTCCAGGATATCATATGGATATCCTAGCCCCAGTGCCCAAAATCTCCAGCAACCCCGGTGCCTAACTGATACAATCCAACCCCAAAATTTCACTTCTCTCTGCAAATCCCAGAGCTCCCAAAATCCATCCCCAACCTCCCGTAGAATGACCTCCCGTCCACCTCCTTCCCCTCCATATTCCTCCTTCACCGACTCCCCCCCCTCATTTACTCCCTACCTAACCCATTTATTACCTTCTTATCATTTCCCGTTAATGCCCCTTATCCCCTTTATTTAATATCTTATCCCTTGTAGTTAATATGTTATCCCTTATCGGGTACGTAACTTACTTTAATAATATAATTTATTATCCTCTTTTTTTTATTTACCTAATGAGTTAATTAATACTTAAATTAATCATTGACAATCATGAATAACTAATTAATAATAATTAATTAGTTAATGTTATTTTAAGAAATAATTATGGTTTA
>JZKD02S1810985.1:0-21473 GCA_000966675.3 Picea glauca
TTAATCAATTAATTAATCAAATTGCAACCATTAATTAATTAATAATTATTTAATTAGTATTATTATACCTATCTTGTTTAATTAATACCATATTAAGATGATTAATCCCCTAATTAATTTTTATTTAATAATCCTTAAACATTTGTTCAACTAGGGTTGTTACAATTCGTTTGGTGTACCACATACAGGACGGAAGGACACCACAAGAACGGATGTCCAACATTCGCGTAGTACATGACAGTAGGAATTCCAAATCCATTACCAACAGGAGGACTATGGTGCGAAATCTGTAAGAAATCGGGCCACAATCTATATCACTGCCCAATGATGCAGAAATACCAAACAATCCCAAAGAGTTCCTATTGCAACTTTTTTAAGTCAGTAGGCCACGATTACAAAGACTGTAGAACTATGGACTTAATGAGAGAGAGGACATCAAATGCATATAGAGTGAAGGAAGAAATGATGACTGGGCAAGCCACACCTCATTTTAACCAAGTACCATCCCCATACAACACTGTGCAACTGCAATATAATACTGCGCATCGACCATATAATACCGCGCAACCACAGTACAACACAGCCCAGCCTCAATACAATACCGTGCAGTACAATCAAGTGCCTCAATATAATGTGTCACGAGGAGATTGAATTGACTACAGAGGCGGAGGATGAGAAAGAGGAGGCTTTGGACGCGGAATAAGTCCAGTAGTGTGCCATAACTGTCAACAACCGGTACATTATGCCAGAGAATGTCCACTTCCACCAGCGACTTATATGTATTGTCACGCACCTGATCATGACACAGAAGAATGTCCTACATTACTAGGGAAGATCCAGGAGAAGAGGAATCAGAACAACCAAAATTTTCAATGGATTTTAGCCGAAGCAAGGGATGAAGGACGGAACATCAATATAGTTATTCACGGAGGAGCTAAGACAGGAAATAACACATTCCAACAAGAGCCAGTACAACACTAGTGAGTGAAGAAGAATGTTGAGCCAAGGAAACAGATCGATGTGCAGAATGAGAAGGAAACATTTAAGCAAGCCAAACAAGAATTTTTGAAGTAGGACACCGTGTCAACTTCAACTGCGTAGTAGACTAAGGAAGAACCAAAGTACAAGATGCCTCCATCATTGTATCATACCAAAGAAATGCATCCCCTGGGACAAGTAAGTATAATCAAAGTCTTTTTGCAATCATGTGTAAAACTATTGAATTATCCATCCTCTGTCAAAATATTNTTAATTAGTATTATTATACCTATCTTGTTTAATTAATACCATATTAAGATGATTAATCCCCTAATTAATTTTTATTTAATAATCCTTAAACATTTGTTCAACTAGGGTTGTTACAATTCGTTTGGTGTACCACATACAGGACGGAAGGACACCACAAGAACGGATGTCCAACATTCGCGTAGTACATGACAGTAGGAATTCCAAATCCATTACCAACAGGAGGACTATGGTGCGAAATCTGTAAGAAATCGGGCCACAATCTATATCACTGCCCAATGATGCAGAAATACCAAACAATCCCAAAGAGTTCCTATTGCAACTTTTTTAAGTCAGTAGGCCACGATTACAAAGACTGTAGAATTATGGACTTAATGAGAGAGAGGACATCAGATGCATATAGAGTGAAGGAAGAAATGATGACTGGGCAAGCCACACCTCATTTTAACCAAGTACCATCCCCATACAACACTGTGCAACTGCAATATAATACTGCGCATCAACCATATAATACCGCACAACCACAGTACAACACAGCCCAGCCTCAGTACAATACCGTGCAGTACAATCAAGTGCCTCAATATAATGTGTCACGAGGAGATCGAATTGGCTACAGAGGTGGAGGATGAGAAAGAGGAGGCTTTGGACGCGGAATAAGTCCAGTAGTGTGCCATAACTGTCAACAATCGGGACATTATGCCAGAGAATGTCCACTTCCACCAGCGACTTGTATGTATTGTCACGCACCTGATCATGACACAGAAGAATGTCCTACATTACTAGGGAAGATCCAGGAGAAGAGGAATCAGAACAACCAAAATTTTCAATGGATTTCAGCCGAAGCAAGGGATGAAGGACGGAACATCAACATAGTTATTCACGGAGGAGCTAAGACAGGAAATGACACATTCCAACAAGAGCCAGTAAAACACTAGTGAGTGAAGAAGAATGTTGAGCCAAGGAAACAGATCGATGTGCAGAATGAGAAGGAAACATTTAAGCAAGCCAAACAAGAATTTTTGAAGTAGAACACCGTGTCAACTTCAACTGCGCAGTAGACTAAGGAAGTACCAAAGTACAAGATGCCTCCATCGTTGGATCATACCAAAGAAATGCATCTCCTGGGACAAGTAAGTATAATCAAAGTCTTTTTGCAGTCATGTGTAAAACTATTGAATTATCCATCCTCTGTCAAAATATTGCAAAATATAGTAGAAAGATGTAGCATAGAGACATAAGGAAAACTAGAACAAAAAACAACCAATCACCTACATGCAAGTAGAAGAACAAGTAGGGAGTTCAAGCTAAATGTCAACATCGGAGAGTTCAACATGGGAGATATCATACTGGATCTAAGATCCGAAGTCAATGTATTACCCAAGAAGACATGGTAATGTATGGGAGAGCCCACATTAGGATATTCACCTATTCAACTAAAACTATAAAACCAACACATAGTTCTACCAATTGGCAGACTGAAAGGAGTGACAGTAGACCTGGATGGAGTGCGCACTAAAGAAGACTTCGAAGTGATTGAAATAATGGACGACACAACACCATATCCAACATTTGTTGGATTAGATTTGGCATTCGATAACCAGGCCATAATCAATTTAAAAACATGAAAAATGACATTTGAGTCGGGAGAATACAATGCCATTGCGCCATTAGACCCATCAGAAGGGGAGAGGTTTGCAAAACCTACTTTCTTGGACTTGGAGGAAATTAGCCAGTTGTACAGAACAACTGTGTGAGATGAGGATTACGTAAACCCAACTGTAGATGTGATACTCAGTTGGTGGAGCACTGCTTCATGTGCAACAGACTCAGATACGAATTTAGAAAATTGGCAACAGAGGCTACACAAATTTTCCACAAGAAGATGCGCAAGAATAAACTGTGTAGTAAGATGGGTAGGTACGGAGCTAAGGGAACCACCCAGTTTCCATGGGGTAAATGATATAGAAGTGTTCTTGACACGTTATGAAGGTGAAGTGTTATAAAATCATAGACTCTTAGCACTTGATATAGCACTCAAGGCCACACCTGCAAGATGGTGGGGCGCACACAAGGAAACAACCATGGATTGGTATCAATGCAAGCAGTTATTGCGCATAAGGATTGTTGCAAAACAAAAAAAAAAACTAGCAGCAAAAGTACAATGGACATGGGAACCAATGAAACACTTGGAGAAGTGTAGAGCACTATGGAAAATGACACTCCCATAGGAATGGCCTTGTCACTTCATACACACATTAAAGGGCATACCAGCAAATTGGTACAGAGACCAGGAACTGCGCAGAGGGAATATGAGCTGGCCAATATTGCAACAGAACTTTAAAGTCAATTTCTCATTTGAACATGAGAACCCCAACATGGATGCATCACTTAAACAAATAAGAGGGGTGATATTCATTAAGGAACCAGAAGCCGAACTCATAACATAGGAACAATAATGGAACAAACAGACAATGAAAGAATCGTTTCCATGCTACCATGTGTAGGAAGAAGCACCAAATGAAGATGATCCACACAATATTCATATCGAGGAAGAAGAAGGAGAAAGAGAAGTGGAAGGCCCACCTCTAGAATCAGAAGTAATTTCTGCGTCGATCAAGGTGAAGAAAGTCAACATTGGGACAATTGAGAATCCCAAAATGGCCAGCATTGGAGACTACTGGGATGAGAAGATAGTAGAAAGCATAACAGAGTTATTGCGTGAGTACAACAACCTGTTCCCCACAATGTTTACCTAAATGAAGGGCATAGTGGGAGAGCTAGGAGAAATGAAGATACCACTCAGAGCTGAGGCTCGAACGATTAGACAGCAACCATACAGACTAAATATGATATATAAGAAAAAAGTTAAAGCTGAGATCGATAGGATGCTTGAAGCCGACATCATAGAACCTGTGGAAGAATCAAGATGGATAAGCCTGATGGTAGTTCAGGAGAAAAAACAAGGCAGGATAAGAATATGCATCGACTTGAGGAAGTTGAACAATGCATGCCTACACGACCCGTTCCCTACACCTTTCACAGACGAAGTGTTGGAGAACGTAGGGGGCCATGAATTTTACTCATTCACTGATGGATTCTCAGGCTACCACCAGATCAAGATAGCACAAGAAGACAGATACAAGACCACTTTTTCTACAGAATGGGGATCCTACCAATACACAGTCATGCCATTTGGATTAAAGAATGCACCAACAATATTTTCCAGAGTAGTCATAGCTGCATTTAAAGAATTTATCCACCAGTTTCTAGAGGTATACTTGGATGATTGGACAGTCTATAGTTTGTTGAAATACCATGTAGAGGTATTACAGATAATGTTAGAAATATTAAGGTAGTGTCAGATATCATTAAACATCAAGAAGTGCATCTTTGGAACATCGTTTGGGATACTATTGGGCCATATAGTATGCAAGCAAGGTTTACTAGCAGAACCTACAAAGATTGTAGTAATTGTTAACTTGCCACCACCAAAAGAAGTCCATCAACTAAGAGTGACATTGGGACACACAAGATACTACAAAAAATTTATCAAAGGGTACACACAAATTACCGGCCCAATGGAGAAAATGTTAAGGAAAGATACAAAGTTTCAGTGGAATGAAGATTGTCAACACGATCTAGATATGATGGAAGAAATAATGGTCACCGCGTCGATAATCGTATTTCCAGACTGGGAGAAGACATTCCATGTACATGTAGATGCATCAGCCATAACACTTGGATCTATTTTGGCGCAGCCAAGAGCAGGAGATTTGGATCATCCGATAGCATTTGCGAGCAGAAAATTATCAGAATCAGAGTGGAACTGCAACACTATAGAGAGGTAAGGCCTAGCTATGGTCTACGCATTGCAGAAGTTTAGACATTACTTACTGGAAAAACATTTTAAGATGTTCACATATCACTCAAACCTTAAGTACCTAGTCAACAAGCCAGTGTTGGGGGGGAGAATTTGTCGATGGTTACTATTGTTTCAAGAATTTGATTTTGAAGTAATAGTCAAGCCAGGGAAGTTGAATGCAGAACCCGATCACCTATCAAGGGTCACGAGTGTAGAGGAACCTACAAACTTAGAAGAGAAATTTCCAGACGCATAGTTATTTTTAGTTCAGATCGTCCATGAATAATTTGCAGACATAATCCAGTACTTGAGTATAGGTATTGTGCCACAAGAGTACAACATTATGTAAAAGAAAAACCTGGTAGTCTCGTCTATAGACTATCGGCTGATTGCAGACACTTATACAAAATGGGCACAGATAGCATCTTGTGAAGATATGTGCTAGAACATGAAAGACCAAGGATTTTAGCAGAAGCCCATAAGGGAATAGCAGGAGGACAGTAAGCAAGAAAATCTACCACACAGAAGGTATTGCGTGTAGGATTACAGTGGTCGACCATTTACATAGAATCAAAAGAGTACTGCCATAAATGTGATGTCTTTCAGAGGGTTGGTAAACCCAATAAAAGGGACGAGATTCCAAAGTAACTTTGCAGGTATTCAAAAAATGGGCAATATATTTCATGGGATTGATTAACCCACCAAAAAAGAGGACAAGAGAAAGGTACATTATCACTGCAACAAAATACCTGACAAGATGGGCGGAAGCAACACCAGTTAAATATTGCAGTGCAAAAACAAAAGCACACTTTCTATTCAAGCAAGTGATCACTATATTTGGTTGCCCAAGGATTTTGGTGAGTGACCAAGGCACTCACTTCATTAACAACACTATTAAGGTCGTGACTGAAGAATTTGAATTCCATCATCAAAATATTTCACCATATCACCCATATGGAAATGTAACAATAGAATCATTTAACAAGATCCTTGAAAATACACTGACGAAGATCTGTAATGTCAACAGGGATGATTGGGACCTCAAAATACCAATCGTATTTTGGGCATATGCAAGAAGTTGACAGGACACATGCCATTCAGATTGATATATGGACAAGAAGCAGTGCTTCCATTAGAATTTTTGGTACTCAGTCTGCGCGTAGCAGTGATTACAGACATGACAGAATGAGGTGCAGTACATGATAGGATAAATCAACTAATGTTCATGGCAGAATATAGGATCCTAGCAGGGTTCCACCAACAAGTTCAAAAATCAAGGGACAAAGCTTGGCATGACAGACATATCAAGAGGAAAACTTTCAAGGCAAGTGACTTAGTGTTGATGTACGACAGTAAATCCATTCAATATCCAAGAAAACTCAGAATGCACTAGTTAGGACCATACGAAGAAAAAAATGTCACATATGGGGGAGTCATACAGTTAAAGGACTTAGGATACACATAACTCAGAGGGATGATCAATGGGAGCCGACTGAAACTATACAAGGACAGTCGACCACTCGCAACGTGGAAGACACCACACAGTAAAAAAAAAAAAAACAGGATATCAAACGGTACCAAAAGAAGCACAGTGCGTCGAAAGCATAAAGAGAACACACACTCGAGAATATGATCCCAATGAATACAAGGCCAATGGTCAATACAAAGTAAAAACTAGCTGTAAAAGTAGCTATGACAAATGAAGCGCTAAGTGATGAAGGTTAGCATAATTGAATTTCGGAAACGACTGACGGGACGCCACATTAATCGTGCCAACTGGAGACGGTGAGGGAAATTGATGGCAAGGACAAAGGGACTAGCGGTTGTTGGTACAGGGGTAGAACCAGGGTTCAACGCTTCAAAAGCACACCAATAAAACCCTAACTACCGGCCCTTTTGGCAACACCTGCAAAGCAGATGAAGTCTCACCTGAGGTAGAGGCAATGGTGGTTGCAGGACTCAAGTGTCTGCAACTGAGATGGAACACAGATATGTGATTACACCACTCTAACAAATCACTTATCATTTATCATTCATCGGTATTTAACCTCTATCCACATCATAGATCCAAACCCTAATTACAGAACAACACAGTATTCAACCAGATCTAACACATCTAATCACTTAGCACTAGGAAAGAGATCAGATCTAGCATTCATTCACATCACTAAGCATTGCATCTAAAAATTCATTACTGCACTAAGCTTAAATCATATGAACAATATAACAACCATAATGCACAAAGAAACCATAACACGAGATATACGTGGTTCACCCCAGTGTGCGGCTACATCCACCAACTCTTCTCTTCTTTATTATCTTATGTCAAGATTCTTAAAGGAACAGAGCATCAAAACCTTACTCTGTAGAGGACATGAGATCTGTGTGCACCTCACCAGATCCTCCTTCCCTGAGTTAGATCACAACAAAAATCCTCCTTACACAGTCTGTGCACAAAGCACTACAGATTAACCACACTCATCTTTAGATCCTCAACATACACTAAGCACAGAGCCTCTTACAATTACTTGCACTTAGCACAATACTTAGCACCTAGCATCACACCACACCACCTACTTACATCGCCTAGATTTTTATTTATACATTACAAAATGGCCTAAACATGGCTAAACCCATGGTATGACATCCCCATACCGGTTACATAAACCCTAATACCAAAAGTGCCCTAAAAAGGGGTCGAGATCTCGCGATCTCTTCCTTTACTTGCGCTACTCCTTCGACCAACATGTCGAAGTCCCAAAATAGGTCAAACATGACCAAGGATCTCCAAAACTTGGTCAAGGGCCAACATACCCCCAACACTCACCTGTGACTCATCTCGAGTCACTCTGCTCTGGGTAACTCTGCCTCAAACGCCTCGAGCTTGGCTTGAGATGCATCGACCTATTGCTTTTCCAAGGCCTCCTGCTCGGCGAACTCTTGGATAACTTCCTCATTCACAGATCCCTCTAAGTGTTTATCTGCCTAACTACTTGTTCCAGCTCAGCTTATGGGCCTTCAATCTCCTAAAAAATTAGGTTGGTTGCGTCCTAGACTGGTTGGAGCTTCTGAGTCACTTCCATGACTTTGCTTTGTATGGCATGGACCTATTGCTGAGCTGTGTGTTGTTCTTGGGATATTTTCATTCGCTTGACCACTGAAAATGGATTCAACTACACTTGTATTGTTGTTGCTTGTTTCTTTTCTTCGTGGAGTTGCGACTCCGGTGTCTTCAGTTTAGGGTCCTCGGTAAGGCGCTCATAATTTTGCGCACTTCGACTATTAAGTTGTTTACATTCCAAGGTTAATGCCTTGATTCTATGTACTGTGCTTCGAGTGGTTTCTTCTCACTAGTCTCGCACTTCCTACAGAGTGCTTGGTACTACTTTTAAATCCAATTCGATATTCTCTGTTGAAGTTGTTGGATGGTTGCAGCAAGCTTCGCTACTTGGCTCTCTACTAGGTCTTTTTCTATTTGTTCTAAGCTGGTCACAGAGCAAAGTGCTCTGTTGACTGATTCTTTAACTCTGACCTTCTCTGTGAGAAGCTATTCTTTCTCTTTCTGGATCTGTGCTTTATCCTCTTCGAACTTGATTTGGAGTTTGTCCTTCTCTTGTTAACTCAACGTTGTTCTATGACTTCCTCTTGTGCTTGCTTCAGGGCCATTGTGGCCTGTTCTTTTTCTTCCTGCACGCAACAAAGGCAAGCTTCGGTCACATCAGTTATTCTATGAAGTTGGGCAGGGTCATCTCCCAACTCTATGTCTTCTTATGGCGGGGGCACAGTGGACATTGCATGGATGGAGTGAAGGGCTTGTTGTACTCCTCTCAGTTCTGCTTCAATTCTTTCATACATGGCTTCTTGTTTGTCTTCACTTTTCTGCAAAATATCTTATAAGGCATCTGATATAGCCGCAATGATGAATTTGAATTCATCGAACATGAGTACAGTCTGCAGCTTCGAATTACTAGCTTTGGACTTCTTTCGCGATGGAGGTTTCGCAGGAGAAACCTTTCTTTTCTTGGATGTCTCTGTGTCATCAGGGGGATTTGTGGAAGTGTTACTTCACCTTGCTTCTGTTTATCTTCTTCCCCATTGTGTTCTTATTTTTCTACTTCGTCACCACCTCCTATGTTAGGTGAATCCGATGTAGTTTCTTCTGATGTGTTGTGTATTTCTTTTACATCTTCCTTCTTTTTTTTCCTGCTATTGCTGGGTGCAGCATTCTCTTCGCGAGTAACCACCGAATTTCCAATGACGTCGGGATCAAACAGTGTTTCCTGGTTGAATGGTATAAGGAACTCTGTGGGTCATTCCTTAGTGATTTCTTCCAAGTCCTCCTCTGTGAGCTTGTAGTAGGATTGAATCTCTTCTTTACTTTCGTCTACGCGCAAAGTGATATAAATAAAATGCCTATCTATGAGGAACGTCATAAGGGGAATGAACATTTCTAGGGTGTTCGACGTCATATGATGGAAAGACTCAATAGCCCTCTTCAAACGCAGGTAGTAGGTATGGAATACTGCGTTCGACTGCCATTGTTTTCCCATATCACTCGAATACCAGAGTGTAGTGAAATTTGCAGCTAGTGACTTGAACAGCTCAAAGTTAGGGAAGGTTGCACCTTCTGACATCTCCCTAGCAGTGAATGTTATGAGGATCAATAGCCATCTAAAATGGAACTCATAGCCCTAATCCTGAGCTTCGCGATAGTCCAGTTCTAACTGATTGACTAGGTAACTGGCCCAGTTCATCTGTAGTACTTCCACGCAATTTCCTGCAAGGTCAATGACAAACCCTGTGACCTGCATGGGTCTATTCTTTCGGACTATCTTACCAATAATAAACTAGAAATCAAGGCTCATTGCACCATTCAGAATGGAGGTTACCTCATAGCCTCGTGTCCCCTTCTCTACAACATCATAGGTGTCTTTGATCTTCTGCACCAGGGCACGATCTGCAGCCTTGCGTGATAAAATTCTTGTAGGTCTGGTCCCTGCATGCTTAATCCAGTGATCCTATGGATCAACGTCAAATCGATGGTGATGCGTCTGTCTAGCCATAGATACCCACCATGGAAGAACGACAATAGGATTTTAACGCACACGTTAACCTCATGATTCCTTCCAAAATGTGGTATATTCATCGCGTTCAAGACAATGGACCTCGCGATGTCCATAGTCCACGGATGGGGGATGATCTTCAACTTCTTCCCCTTGGTCTTCGTCAAATATTTGTGAGGCACGAGCATGCCATAGATCTTGTGATCTTCTAGGTTATAGTCATTGATCTTGAAGGTTGGAATCCTCTCCAACAACGGCCTGACTGCGTGTATTCCCTTCGGAAGGTACGCGGTGATGACTATGTAGTCAAAGTCCCTCGGGACACTGTCACGACTCACCACACTGGCCAAGGGTGGGATGTAGTTGGGAAAGATGGATGGAAATAGCTTCGCATTTTCCAAGTCATCACGATGCTTGGTTATTTTCTCGGTCGTAGTTCAAGATGGTCCAGATTCGCAAGTAGTCGACGGGGATGCTTGCACTCCTCTCGTCGATGAGGCTTGGATGCCTATGGACATCACCTTCTCAGCCATGAGGTCTATTAGAATCTCTTCGACAACTTTTTTTGTTACGCTAATTTCGTCCGACATGCACACTCAAGATCTGATATCTCAGGTCAGTGAACAATACTCAATGTAACAGAATAGATGGTGAGGTCTCAATGATCACTGCGTTAAATCAACTAGTTCTCTCTAGGCTCGGACAATCACAATTGGAAAAAAATGTTCTGAGTGCAACGCTCGACAGGATAAATAGATATTATCGTAACAGACTCTTCCAAAAGGTAGGAACACTTCAATTAATGTAGTTCCATCCATTATGGTGCGGTCCCAACGGTCCAAGGGAGAACGTTCCAACAATAACTGTGTTTCTAGCCATTATAGAGCATCATTCTAATGGTCATATTGCTTCGTCATGGCGAAGTGCCAATCTGTGTTGTACTGATATTCCGACGAAGTTCAAGTTCTGCAAACCTTCCTTTTGCAAAGTCTTCCCTTCTTACTAAGATTTCTAGCCTTCTTTCTTGTGATGTAAATCATTGTTTTCCTCTTTCCATTATTGTTATTGTCTCCTCTTGGAATGATAACTTCACACTGCGAGGGGTCTTTCATAGGATTCAAGGGTAATACTTCTTCTCTTTCTGGGGTAGGTTCTCTACTCTCTTGTATAGGCAGGTGTCTTCAATCTTCCTGTGTCTTTTCAACTTCAATGTCCATATCTTTGGTCCTTAGTAGCTTTGAATGGTTCTCTTTTTCTTCCAGTAAGTGCGCTATTCTCCTAGCCATGAAATCTCTTAGCTTTTTATTTTTATGTTCTAGATCCTCCTCTTCTTGTTTCCTTCGTATCTGGTCTTTCTCAATCTAGGTTTTTCCTAGCAAGATAGCAAATGGGGCGTTGTTCTCAACAAATTTAACAATCTCAAATTCTTCTTCTATCAAAGTGCCATGAGCACTCATAGATGTCTGGGTAATTCTTCCACATAGGGTTATCATCTTTCCTCTAAATAATCTTATTCCTCCTAATGAATAAACCATAGCAGACTTTCCCAAAATTTCCCAAGTTCCTTTTGTCATGATATTCACATGTGTTTCCTCATTCAGAACAAAGTCTATGTCGAAGTCTCCTATTCTTATTTCTATGTACTCTTTCTCTTTTAAGACCTCTGATAATTTGATATCTCTGTGATCGTTCAGGGTTTCTTTCATCTGTAGTAATACAATCTCTGATTCTTTCTAGGGTTCTATCATATCCTTAATTTCTTGGCTTGTCTCATAGTTTACTTGTCTCATATTCATCTTTTCAACTTTTGCAATCATTCTAGGACATTTCAAAACTTCATGGTCCATAGCTTTACAACAAAGACAACTAGGACCTCTACAAGGGCATTCCTTAGCAAGATGTCATGGTCTTTTGCAACTATAGCAAAGAGTTAATCATCTCTTTCTTTTAAATGATCCCCAACCTTTTCTGTACTGCGTACTAGGATCACAGTCACTAACCTGCAAAAACTTATTTCTAGGATTCTGCATCCATTTGTTAGTACAAACATTATTTCTATGCATAGGGATAACATACCTTTCATTATTTCTATCATATCTATTCATATCAAATCTTCTTTCTTCTAGTTGTACTCTAGTTTGAAGACTAGGACAAAATTTATCAAACATACCTAGATTCATTCTTTCGAAACAAAAAATTTCACTTATCTTACCTTTCTTAGAGAAAAAAGCTTCAAGATCTTACTTCAGATCAGACTTCTCTTCTTAGCACAGAGCTTTGAAAGTCAAGTAGAATATTGTGCACTAAAGTAGAAGATCTACGCAAAAAGATTTATTTTCTTCAGTTCCCAGCAATCACAGTTTCAGGTCTAGGCAACATAACCATTTGTTGGCACAGGGGCAGACCCAGGGTTCAATGCTTCAACAACGTACCAAAAAAACCCTAACTACTATACATTTCAGCAACACCTGTGAAGCAGATGAAGTCTCACCCGAGGTAGAGGTAGGGGTGGTTGCAAGACTCAAGTGTTTGCAACCTAGCTGGGACACAGATCTATGATTACACCACTCTAAAAAAGCACTTAGCAATTAGCATTCATCAGTACTTAAACTCTATCCACATCGCATATTCAAATCCTAATTACAGAACAACTCAGTATTCAACTAGATCTAACACATCTAAGCACTTATCGCAGGGAAAGAGATCAGATCTAGCATTCATTCACATCACTAAGCATCGCATCTAAACATTCATTACTGCACTAAGCTTAAATCATATGAACATTATAAAAACCATAATGCACAAAGAAAACATAACAAAGGATATGCGTGGTTCACCCCAGTGTGGGGCTACGTCCACCAACTCTTCTCTTCTTTATTATCTTCTGTCAAGCTTCTTACAGACACAGATCATCAAAACCTTACTCCGAAGAGGACAAGAGATCTATGTGCACCTCGTCGGATCCTCCTTCCCCGAGTTAGATCACAGAACAAATCCTCCTTACATAGTTTGTGCACAAAGCACTACAGATGACCTGCACTCAGCTTTACAGCCTCAACATACACTAAGCACAGAGCCTCTTACAATTACTTTCACTTAGCACCTAGCATCACACCACACCACCTACTTACATCACCTAGATTTTTATTTATACATTACAAAAGGGCCTAAACATGGGTAAACCCATGGGCCGACATCCCCATACCCGTTACATAAAACCTAATCCCAAAAGTGCCCTAAAAAGGGGTCGAGATACCGTGATCTCCACTTCGACTTGCACTCTGCCTTCGACCAGCCTGTCAAAGTCCCAAAATAGGTCAAACATGACCAAGGATCTACAAAACTTGGTCAAGGGGAAACAACAGTTCATTTAATCTGTAATAGAGATAAAATCTTCGACAAGCTTCAAACAATGTCCATACAAAGCAAGGACGCTAGAGTGAAAAGGTTATTTGGGAAATTAGAAAAGGCAGAGTGAGAGAACATAGGAAGCAGAGTGTAAATATTACAGAGGTTGTAGAAGCTACTGATCTCGGTGGACGACCAAATGTTACCACCATGGCACCACCAAAACAAGGAGAACCAAGCCAGATAGCCAAACAACTTGGAGTTAGGACCAGAGCACAATCATAATCGCAAGGAGATGAACATACACCATATCAACCACCAGAAGTTATCAATGTGGAATAAATCCCATCATCGGATACAACAATGGGTAGCCCCACATGCATAGAAGAATAAACCCAGCAGGCAGTACCTGTAGACATGGACGTTGATATGTCGAAAGAGGGGCAAGGTTGATAGAATGCAAACGCATGCAACCAAGTAGAACTAGAAAACCCTGAAGAAGATCCGAGAGTCAATGGGATGGCTCTAAATCAAGAAGAAGCAATCGAACCAGAAGAGTCACAGTCAACTGTGTCAGAACACCCACATGAGGGAGCAGTGGAGGATTTCACTGGACGACTAGAACAGTATGTTGAAGGAAAACCAATGGAGGCTGGAACCTCGATTCAGCCACCACCATGAAAGGACAAGCATAAGGTACCTAGGTCACCGTGTAGACAACCCGCCACAACAATTGTTTTTCTGCGCATACCAGAAGGGGTACAGGTAAAAGCATATTTGTTAGGTTATGTAGAAAAATTAAGGTACTCAAACCATAACGTAACAGACATGGACAAGTTCTCGAAGTTCACTAAGCAAGTCTACCTACATACTGTGGGTGTAGATCCCTTTGGGGAACCAATTCATCAACCAGTCTAGTGGGAAACATAATTGGCTAAAACTAAGATTTTAGGTCTGTTGGACCTACCACACTTTGGAAGAGGCTAGTACGCAAACAATTGCGTCAATCAGTTGATGGTGGTCACACATGGCAGAGACTTGTGGCTGGACAATATAGTCTCAATATACGTAGAGATCATAGTACACGTCACAGGGCTTCCATCATGGGGCATGGATCTCACACGGTTCCTTGAGGACAAAACAAAGGAGAAATCACATGCTGAGGAGATGAAAAATAAATACGGCACCAAAAAGGGGATGTGTGGAATCATTATCAAATGGATTAGTGATATTGCAACAAGAATGGCCACGAAAATCATGGCATACAAGTTGCTCAGGAAATTTCGTAAAGAGGAAGTCTCGGTCGTGGTTGTCGCAGATGTATCACAGTGTGTCAAGGGTACAACAATCAGTTGGGCCCCTTATTTGTTGAATCTGTTTCTAGATGATTGTAAGGATGCACAGGATCTGCGAACAAAATTTCATTATTCATCGCTACTCATCCTGATATCCATTATGGGATGGAAGGAGCCTAACTACGCATTTTTCTCCATTAGACCCAAACCCAATCATGAGTGAGATACTTATCAATTAGAGCCTCTTTGGACGCTAAGAATTGAAAAATGAATGCAGTTATATTCGAGGGATATCTCTGTGACCTGCAAGACACCATTGCCAAAATTTGGAGGATAACATCGCTAGATTTTGCAAACTATCAAGTTATAGCCAACTTCAAGGCCACTAGACATGCGATGTGGATCTAGGCATGGAACAACCCAAACAAGAAATGGCTACAACTATGCTACTGCATCATGGAGGAGGACATAGAAATGGCCATCAAGGATTGGGAAGACGAATGGAGGATTCCAGTCATCACTCAAGAATACCTGCGATGGTAGAGGAGGAGGAGGAAAGACAAGAACATACACATTCTAAGGAGGTAGGGCAGGAATAGACATAGCCCTAGGAAGTAAAAATGCCCAAGAAACCAAGGATAGGTTAGAGCAAGCCACCATAGAAGAAAGGAGGGACATCCAAGACAAGAGTCCAGACGGGGAATAAGAAAAATATGCAGGTGACCCAAGTACAACAGAAACACGTCGAGGTAGCATAAGAGACTACATCAAGTCCTAATCTGCAAGAGCCAAGAAAGACTAAGCGGCCATCCACCTAGACGTTGGGTGCACGCAAGAAGACGAAGGAACATAGAAGGCCTCCATAATACACGATTATGGAGGATGATGCAGAAATGGTGGCCCAAGTGGTCCAGTATCGCACATTCAAGGACCTTGAGAATGTTGCATGACAAAAGGGACAGAATTGAAGAAGAGATTGCATACATGGAACAACTCCTCAGGCAGATCGGGGAAGTGCAGGAAGTTGGTAGCAATGTAGAAATGGGCTCGTCTGCATCACAAACCAGAGGAGAACCTGACAAAAGAGAGCAGGATACAGTCCATATGATACCACAACCAATTTCAATGTTTCACATTACACCCAACATGCTACGCATGGACAAAATTGTGGGGAAGACACCCCTGAAGGACTTGGCTCAATTGCAGTTGGAATTTCCATGAATACCAACCGAGGACTTATATAAATTACAGTTCAACATTACACAAGAGGTACGGTCTCGTGCACGCATAAATACAACTAAATTGCAACAAGGAAAGGATAAACAGGATGAGATGGAATTGGCATTTGAGCAATCCAAACTTGAGACCAAAGAGGAGAGGGGATGCATGAAGGGACTGGAGAAGAAAGTGGTCATAGTCTATGAGAAGATTCCAAAGAACACGCAGACGGTCGAACTCATGACAACAAAGAAGATTGATTAGATTTTCAAGACAATCGATTAATACCAACAGGAGATCAAGAATCTTCGCGAGAAGCTCACACCTACCACTCCACTAGATGTGAGGGAGAAGAGGAAATAGGAAGAAACAATGCAGATACAAGAGAGAGAATGACAAGTCCACGTAGCGGATGAATTGTTTGAGAAAGCAGTGCATTTTTGGACGAAGTTGGAAGAGGATCAGCAGGTCCAGCAGTGGGACCAAGAAAAAGAAACGATAAGTGCAGCTATCCAAGCCCTCAAGAAGAGGAAAAAGACAATGTCAATCACAAAGTGTGTCAAAGGGGCACAAGACATGAATAAACTGTAGGAAGAACTCATAACTGCGCAGATGAAGAAAAAGGAGCATCAGGCCCAAATGGAACCACTCCAGGAGCGAGCAACAGAGGTCATTGCATAGGCAGAGGAAGACAAAACATATATGGCACAGACCTAGGAAAAATGTGAAAATTTTGTCAGCGACAATATTGCGATGCATGCATTGGACGCACTCATGGAGAAGACCCCGTAGGCCCAAACACACGCAACAGAACTCATGGAGAAGTTTCAAGTGATCACCAGGGAGATCGTCAAAGTACACAAAAGTTAGGTGGATTGGGACAAGCCACATGTCAGTGTTGGGGGCCTATTGGAAGTAGACCAAAGGGAAAATAAAGGCTATTTCAGGAAGAAAGGAAGACATAAGGAAAGCAACAACTAGAAGGAGGAGAAACACACGTATATGCATGGAAGACCTAACGACATTAGGGTTGGGGTTTTTGTAATAACATTGTAATGGATGATCAACCAAAAATGTATATACAAAGATTCTTAGGAAGGCTATAGGGAGAGAGAAGAAGGAGAGATATTGAGAATGGTTAAGAGTAGCAACAACTAAGAGATAAATAGAGGCATAGATAGACTTTTTGTAACATATTTGTAAGTTGTAGAGGAGTAAGGAGGGTAGATCTTGAGGGTTAGATCACAGGCTGAGGATCTTGGTGCGATCTAGTCCACCTCATAATAGATCTTGACCCGGTCGAAGATGAGTTGTAAATCGCACGACATTGTATTTTGTAACTTCCATAACCGAAGAGCTTAAGAGCCAAATATTTGTGGACGTAGCCTAGGAGGGGGTGAACCATGGTAAAACATGTGTTATGTGGTTGAATGCTTGTGTCTCTTTTATTGTTTATGAATAGATATTAGCATGATGAATGAATGAGTTGATTATAGTACATGCATAATCAAGAATGATAGAATATTGCTTTAATAAGTTAAATATAACTCTCAGCATACACTTCTCAAATCTCCACTCAATCCTGGATTGTGAACACTTGACTATTGCAGTCACTCATTAAGACTATCTCAGGTGAGACTGTGTAGTGAACCCTGTGTGTTGTGTTTCCTTCTGGTTTACCAGGAGGGCCGATAGTTTTAGAGGCTTTGTTGGAACCCCAGTAGATTGAACCCTGGGTAAATCATGTTAAAGGTATAAGCTCAGATAAGAAACTAACAATAGGTAATCACCCTAATATTTAAGGCATTTAAACATGTTGTATTTGAGTTGCTTTTGATTATAGAACACATGCTTGGACATTATGGTTTTGACCCCGTTTCACCTTGGTGAGTGTCATAGGTTTCCTAGTAAGTGGCCAACCTTTGGGGAAGGTTATTGACTAGGGGTCCCTTAAGGGGTTATCGTACCATTCCCGACCATAATTATCACCTTCTGCTCATTACGCTCCCATCATATTGTCTTCTTCTAGGCCCTTTGACTTCAGTGACCCAAGAAGGGCATGTACCTCATTTCATGGGAATAAGGGGCTAAAGGCCCAAAGGGATTGTTGTTAGCTAAAAATATAAAAGCCTGAATATAGACCTTCCAGATGCTTCACCCAGGGATCCCCAAGAAATCAATGTAACACTTCTCTACAAGAAATGGGGGACCTACAAAAAATAAATGATAGTGAATTCTTAAGGGGTTAATTGGAGGATGGGAGGTCTCATCATGAGATGGCCTATCATGATCATGGGTATTTAGCGGTGTGACATTACGATCATTTGGTCACCAAGCCAGGGTAGTGGATCTCAGTTACATAACTGAGAGAAAGGGGTTCTCATCATGAGCCAACCTTCTCATTTCCGCGAGGTATTTGTGAATGACACTGTCATTATCTGGACACCAAGATAGGACAATGGCCCTCAACTTGTTCCTTAAAACATGAAAGAAATATAATAAGAAAGAATGGAAAGAAGATGGGCTTGGAAAAAGTGCATCACAAACAAAGGTGCCACATATCCTCTACAAAGGCACCCATAAATGAGATAATACGAGCCCTTGTATTTCATGAAACTTGTTATCAGACAATTTGTACTTGCCCAAAACCCAAGGAAAGTGAGGAAGATTGGCGTAACAATGGGATATTGTATCACTATCACTCTTTTAGGGAAGCATGCAAGTCCAACCCAAGGGAGGCGTCCTCGGTGGCATAAAGGGCTGGATAGACTAAGTTTATGTCAAGAGATACCCCCCCATCTCACTGGTCACCAAAGTCAACAAAGTCTACGTCTGATAACTTGAGGCAAATAAGTTTAATTTGTGTACCTTCCCAAAATAGGAACAACAAAGCATATATATGGAAATTTCATGTACAAAAATGATAGTAAAGCCTCCAAAGGTAATATAAAATGAAATTATATGATGGTTGAAGAAAAATTACAGTTAGATGATAGTTTATAATAGCCAAAATTCAATTGTAACAACCCCAATAATTAGTGCTCATAATTGCTAGAAAAGAACGTGAAAATTGAGCATACATCAAGTAGGTTCCTTAGCAATTGTCACAAGCAAGTTCTGAGTAAGTTAGCTATGAGTTAGCTTAGTGTATGTAGAAAATTTGTTGTAGTTATATAGTTGTAGAAAACATTTATAACAACAACAAGAAAGTTAGAGATCTAGGCTAAGTTAGTATTATACATAGTTAGCATACGCTTGAGAGAATAAGGTTTGAGTGTTTGATCAATCTTCCAACAAGAGAGAAGTGATAACTAGTGCCTTTGAGGACTTATGGAGTAATTTATATCAGCACAATGACTTGGAGAAATAACAATGATTATACTTGTCTAAGAGATGAAAAGATGGAAGCTTGAGGAGTAGCACCTTAAGTCCTCAAGTACCAAGCCCTTAATAGAAGGTTCAACTAGGGTGTGGGCACTTCTAGGCCCTAGAGATTTCTCATATCCTTAGACTCTTGAAATATATTTAATGCAATAAGAACTAGACAAAGCTTCTAAAGTGCTCTAGAAGTTTGTCTAGACAAGATATTCTTAGGCAAGACTAGCAAAACAAAGAGAAAGAAAGAARCACCTTATGTTTCTTAATCCTAGGGTTTTTAAGCAAGAAWTTTCATAATATTAAATATGAACAAGTAAACATACCATAAACATTTATCATGAAATGAAAATTKCATATTTACTTACTTCACCAAGAATAATCAAGCATAAAAACCCTAGATTTGCCAAAATTCCACCAAGAAATGATCCAAAATGAATCCAAACAAGTCTCCAAGAAAGTGTGTCTCAAAATTTCAGCCAAGTACCCCAAAAATGGCACTAATTTCAGTCCCCCACTTGTGAGAGGTGAGTTATGATGAAAAAACGAAATTAGCCAACCATATTTATATGGGAAATCCTGGCTAATTTACCCAAAAGTTGTGACATCATCAAAATTAAATCATTAATAAACCCTAAATATGGTGACATCATCCTTCCTATGGTGACGTCATCCTTCCTAGGGTGACTTTAGGCCTCCTCCATGAGACGTTTAGGTCATCTAGCAAAACGTTGAATCTCAAAAGGCCCCCCTCCATGCCACACATGCCAAAACTGCATCCCATTATCTCTCAATGTCAAACCCTAACCCTAGGTGATGTTCAAGGTCTCCAAAACCAACATACAATTGGGGAAGGGTGGCCCCTCATTGTCTAGTCCTACCAAGGTGCCTCCAAAGGAAATGTCCTCTTCCTTCACTGTGCAAACTAGTTTCCACTGTCTTTCCCCAAGACTGGGGTCTCTACATCCATCCTTGGGCTTCAATTCCTCATGAAGGTTCGAACTGATCATCTCCTCATGAATACATGTCCACCGGGAAAGGTCTTACAAAGACAAACATGTACGCCCTCCAGGGGTTCATGAGTTGAAAGTATCATAACAAGTAAGCCACATATAATAATAAAACCACCCAAACATGTGCATCAAACCCCCCTTTTCAAACCAAACAAATGCTCAAGGAAAATGTACAATTTGGCAAATTTAGGTGTGGGAGGGGTCTCAAGGTGACCTATTGGGTCAATCACTCCTCTGGTCTAGGTTGTTTCCTAAGTGGAACCTATCCTAGTCATGTGTGCATTTGAGATGGTGTGGGGTGAAATTTTGGGCATGGGGTTCATGACATACAAGGTTTTGTATTGTCTTACATATAGGTGCCTTTGTAGAGGGTGAGTTTCCCTTTGTCCACAATGCCATTTTTCCAAGCCCATTTGTTTTATGTTCTTCTTATTAGCTTTTTCTTTCATTTTTCTTTCTTGTTTTAATGAATTAGTTGGAGGCCACTATCCTAAATTGGTGTCCAAATACAACAGTGTCATTCCAAATACCTCGTGAAAATGAGAAGGATGGCTCGTGATGAGACCCCCTTTCCCTTGGTCATGTAATTGAGAGCCACTACCCTGGCTTGGTGACCATATGATAGTAATTCCATACCTATAAATACCTATTATAACGATAGGTCAACTCGTGGTGAGACCTCATATCCCTCAACTAACACCTTGAGTATTCATTATCATTCATTTTGTAGGTCCCCCATTTCTTACAAAGAAGCATTTCATTGCTTTCTTGGGGATCCTTTGTGAAGCATCTCAAAGGTTTTATGATTGGATTTTATCTTTTGCCAGCTAATTTTTCCCTTTGGGCCTTTATCCCCTTCTTCCCATGAGGTAAGCTACAATCCCTTATAGGTTCAATACACTCAAAGATCCCAAAAGGTTGGGGAGATGGAAGGAAAGAAGTATGGAAAGTGACAAGTATGGTAAGGAATGGAGGATGACTCTTCAAGGAACCACCAAGTATCAACCTATTCCCAAGCGTAACCAACTTACTAGGACACAATGACACCCCCCCC
>JZKD02S1810985.1:28616-51043 GCA_000966675.3 Picea glauca
AATACTTGTTAACTCATTGCTCATAATTTATCATTGTGAATCACTTTGTCCATTGCTTGGTTAAATTGAAAATCCAAAATATGGAAGTCTTCCATCTATGGAGTCTAAGAAATCGATGGTTGTTGATCTGGATTGAATCATTATATTATTTTTCATCTATTGCGATGCTTTAAGGGTCAAAAAAAATGGAGGAATCAACTTGCAAAGCTATTTTAGCGATATGTCCAAATTTGGGTCAAAACAAACATCTGAAATATTCTTGAGCCATTTTGAGGCACAAAACGACATTTTTTATGGTCCAAACCTTACTATAGAGCTACTGGATATATTCTACACACTAAAACCTTTCCCACGATGCAAGAATTTCCTCAAACAAAGTTCATATGTGAAAGTTATCCCTTGTGCAATTTGACCTAATGCATCAATCACCATGGTGAGAGTGGACTCACCCTCAAAATGATTTTCTCTTAAGAAAAATAAAAGATATTTCTTACTGGAACTAATAAACTTCTTGGCTTGGTTGGCACTTACCAGTGAGATGTTTGACTTTCCTCTATGTGTGTTGATGATGTAGGAATTCCCATCCTGGATCAATCGGTACTAGTTGGCTCTCTGTATGAATATTGCATCCCTCATATACATGTAGGGGATTCCAAATACTACTCCACATACGTCAAGGGGTACTACATCCAATTCCACTTCATCAATTAAATTAGCACTTACAAAAAATTTAATCTTTCACTATTTCATTACCTTGATCTCTACATCCTTGTTTACCCAACCCAATGGATAGGGGCTAGGATGATCGTGAACATCCAATACAAGCTTGTGACGAGATACGTTCCTATGAGATTATCCTATGAAACATATTTGAACAGAGCTTGTGTCATCACCGTCTCTTCCTAGTGATGAAGGATACTCAAATTCAACACCTTTTGCAATGATGTGCAAAAACTATTCCCATCCACATTAGAGATGATTTCAACTTGATTTGTCAAATCTGTGGCTAAAAGTTTTTTTTTTTTTCTTCCTTCGTGTGGTTCTTTGGGTTCAATTATAGATGTAGTTTCTAGCAATTTTCTATAGCATGACCATCAATATTGCAATGGTTACAAAGGTTGTTGGGATCCTTGCACTGATGTGTAGTGGTTGTTGTCTTCTTATCATTTCCCCCTTTCCAATTCTTCTTCCCCTCCTTTGAAGATTCATGGTGGTCTTTCTTCTTGGAACCACTTGGTTTCCCTTTCTTATGGCATATTTTTTCTAGATATTGTGTCAATACACGTTCCTCGTCCATTTTCCTTGGCTTGAAAAGAATCACCTTCTTTAGTAGATGGCTATGTAGACCCCCCAAATACTTGAGGAGTACACATTGGTTCTTGGGAGACATACCAAACATGATGGCCATATTTTTTAACTCAATGGTGTACTCCTATACACTATGCCCCTGCTTTTCCTAAAGTAATGCCTCTTGGTTGTGGAGCCTGCTTATCTTCCTATTTCACAGGTCTTTGTTTTTAGTCATGTTTATACCCCATGAAGACTATACATCCCATAATACAGTACACCCCTCCACATGGGGTGGTTGCATTGGGGCTTTCCTCCCTTATGGGCTCCGGGGGCAAGCGAGAGTTCAAGGGGCAACATTCCCTGATTGGATTTTGGGGGTGAAGCCCACAAAGGAAAAATTGCCTTGTAAATGTATATTGTAATTTCATAGTAAATCTAGACCATTCATTATAAGGTCACATATATGATGGTAGAAGTTATGTTAGGGTTTTTTTCCCTAGAAGGAAACCCTATTTTATGAGGGAAATGTATTGTAGTTATGCATAATTGCAAATATTATATTCCGAGAGAGGAGTTTGTGAGAGAAAGAAGAGGAAGCTACAATGGGTGTCTTGTAGGTTGTATCCCTTCATTTGCTAGATAATAAAGAGGAAGCACCTGGCAATTTCTCTGGTGGATGTATCCCAGACTAGGTGAACCATGTATATCTGTGTCTCTATTGTATTGTGTATCTTTTGTGTTTTATTTCCACATTTGTTTTTATTTTAATGCTCTGCAGTCTAGTTTTTCTAACAATTGGTATCAGAGAGAAAGGTAACTCACAGGAAAAGAGGGATCCTAGTTCGAGCGAGAGAAATCGCAGAATATGGAAATTTTAGGGTCAAGAAATTTAACGGCCAAAACTACCAGTTATGGAAGATGCATATGGAAGATTATTTATATCAGAAGGATCTATTCCCACCATTGGGTGGAATAGAAAAGAAGTCGACGGCCATGAAGGATGAAGAATGGGAGGTTCTTGATAGAAAGGCACTAGGAATGATACGGTTGAGCCTGGAAGCATCAGTGGCTTTCAATATTTCTAAAGAAAAGATAACGAAGGAGATGATGGATGCATTTTCTAAACTGTATGAAAAACCCTTGGCGTCCACTAAGGTATTTCTAATGAATAGGTTATTTAATATGAAGATGTTGGAAGGTGGGTTTGTTGCATATCATTTAAATGAATTCAATATAGTTACTAATCAATGTTATAACCCTAAATTTCTCTAAACATGCATACCTGGCCTTTGGCCCTCTTACTTGTATTTTTTTCCAAAGCATTGTTGAGTTTCTCTTCTTAAAAACCAATTTTTTGAAGATGTATGCACCCTGCACCACTATTGCCTGCATACATATGCTTGTTTCACCACTACATCTCACGTACATACGCATGTTGCAGCACTATAGCCCATGTTTACTTGCAAAAGTTGCAAAAAATAAAAAGTTGCAAGGAATTCGTAGATATTACATGATATTGGGTAGTTTCCCAACTAATCCACTGCCTATATCCTGTCACCCAACCGAATAACCATACGTTTTTCATATAAAAGGAGGTGTTGGGGTCTCATTTTACATCTAGACATAAGAACAATGAAACTCTTCCCAGTTTCACATCCCCTCCTTGCCCAAGTTATTGCAGCCCTTTTGTGAGAATTGCCTCGGCATTCCCTCATTTGCCCATTCTTCCTCCATCTGAACCCATTCACTTCCCAAGAAGAGATAAAAAAATTGAGAGGATAAGCCATACAAAGGTGCACTTGGAGCTTCATGAAGAGGAGCTTGGACCAGGTTCGTGGAATGGTAGTTGGATTTGATTCTAAAGGTATAATCATTGAGTTATTAATAAAAGAATTACTTTTCATGTCCCAAATCATGGTGTACTAAATGATTTTATTGGTTTATGTTTCGACATTCTAACACCTAACCCTATTTTGTATATGAAATAGCATGCTTGTAGTTTTCTATTTGTCAATATTTGGATGTAGGTCATCCCTGGGAGGAGGCGTGCAGTCATAAAAACTTCCAAGCACAAGGGGATCATCATTAGACACGGAGTAGAGGTATATTTACCTGATCTCCCTCATCTTTGATTTTCTTGTATAAGTTTCTATATGTTTGGGATAATTTAGAGAAGTAGTTAACTTTTAGACAATTAATTGATCTGCCTACATTCTGAACCCTGGTGTAGTCATAGGGGAGGGTTTCCTACTAGCAGAACTGGTGACCATACTGGGGAAGCCTATAGGGTTTTTTAGGGGATTTCAGGTTGTCTGATTGGTTTTTCTTCCTTTCGAGTTTTTGTTGAGTCTTCTAAGTCTTTTAAGGGATTATGGTCACCTTCAGGTGCCATACCAGTTCTCCCTACCCTATAAGACTATATTTTTTATTTATTTTTTAAGGAAGTACAGAGGTGTATGCGCCCTTCTTAGTAAATAGCCTGCGTACATACGCAGGCTGCTGAAGCAACAGTAGCGTACCTGGTTCAGTATTTTTTTTTTGAAAAAGAGGTAGCCAACCTCTTTCCTGATTGAGGTTTATACTCCTCAGGTTTTCTTGACATATTCCATAGTCTTTGTGTTTACAGTCATATCTTGGGTTAGAATTTAGTTTACTTGTCTTTTTGAAGTTTCTTGTGTTTACTTCTGAAAGGGTTTTAAGAAAGTATTTTAATTATTGATCTGCATGTTTGGTTTCTTTAGTGATTCCATGTGATCCACATTGGGCCAAAGATCTGTTTCAGTCTTGTCTGGTTGTCCTTTTTTCCCCTTTCATTTGCTTTGAAAAAAGAGACAAAAAAAATATTTCGGTTTTTTTTGTTTGAAGCATTTTTCAAAAAAAAAAAAAAGGATTTTTCATTTTCAGTCTGGTAAAGTAGTTGGAGTTAGTTATTTTACTAGAAAGGAAAAAGAGTATTTTTTAAAGTTCTTTACTGATTTCTTGAAACTTAAGTAGCTTCTAGCCAAGATAAATTTCGTTTTAGATATTCTTTTTAAATATCTTGAAAAAAGTTAGTTAAAGAAAAGTTGGTTACAAAGAGTTAGTTGTAAATATTTACTTTTGACTAGAAGTAATTTTGCTTTCAGAGTTTCATCTTTTTCTCCTCTTTTAGTCTCTCATAACATCACTAGTTTCATCACCATATACTTTGAGTTAATCAAGCCATTAAAATGAACACTAAATCTAAAATTAAGTAGATTTTTATCTTTGCAGGGTCAACCAACTAGTTTAGGGTTAGGGCCTTGATTTGGGTTAGAGAGGAAACTCTTAAAGGTCGTTAAACAAACATTGGAGTTAGAGCTAGGGACTGTTAAATTCTAGTGACGTGAAAGTTATCCAGGACCCCCCTCTAACACAGGGGATAAAAACGAGGTCGCGTAAAGAAAGGCAGCGGATATAACCCCTCCAAATCTGGACTAAACATAGTGGGGAACGCATATTGAGGATCTATCTTGGAAATACTATCACCTCCATTTTCCTACGGATATTCATGGACCTCGAATCCATTCGAGATCCTCTATTGTCTTCTGAACCACTTGATTTTTATACCCTTGATAGGTTTCATACTTGTTATCCTACTCATTACGGTCCACCCGACTGTCGATTGTACTCGCCTGGTGACTGTTTGCGAGCTGGAAACTTAGTTGCCTATATTATAGGGACTTACACAGGTGACTACAGGGGTATACCACGGTACCTAGGGAAGGCGTCGGGTCACACTTTGTAGAGTATACTCCGAGGGTGCTTCCGTGTTTGAGTTGCACTTGCACCGATAAGTTTCTCTAGTGTTGGCTAGCATAACTATTCTTCCTAATAGATAGTGGTTTGCTTGATTTATCTTATAGGAATTTTTCTAGTGTGTATTTGGTTTTAAATGATAGTTAAATCCTGACTATCTCGTTGATATTTTCATAAAGTGGAAGATCAAGAGCTCCGTTGGTCGCAAAGGCTTCAAGGCATGTCGTTGGTTGCATTAGAGCCACCACTTCCACCGTTACGGTGAAGACTTGACCAACAAGGGTCATTCAAAGTGATCGGGCCATAGGAAACTGTGTCTGATCTTGCTCCGAGAGGAGATTACTCAACTCCAAAGGAACCTACTATTTTTTACCTTGGAGCAGAAGCTCTTGGGCCAGCCAACCCTATAATAACTGACTTGTTGGTGCCAATATTAGTACAATTTGTCCCTCCTAAGGTGACACCTCTTGAGCGCCAGTTAGTCTTACAAGAAACCATGGAAGCAAACGTTGTTACTTCGTCCAGGAGTCCTCATACTCCATCTTCGGCTACTACCACAGGGGGTATCTTGCCTCCTAAACCACCTTTGATAGTCCGGACCATAGTGGTCTCTACTCTCTCTACCTCGGGTATTATTCTGATACCATCATCGGCGATGACCACTTCTCCATTTACGTAGAGCGCGACGGGCCCTCCATTCTGATATGGGATGCCCGTCTTCAATTCAAACTCAATTTTTACCTACTTCACCTTACAGACCATGGGTTTGAGGGCAGGGAGCTCCAACACTCCCATGCAAGGGTCTATTAGGGGAACCTCTGTATCCTTTAATGCTATCCCTTATGGTGGGGGTCACATACCTCCTACATCCCCCTCACTCGGTAATTCTTTCCAGCAACCTATCGGGTCAAGTGTTAACTACAATGTGTTTGGATCAGGTAGTTTAGTACCTTTGTCTTACACTACGCCGGTGGGATCCATGTCGTTCTCTTTTTTCGACGCGTTTGGTAATAACGTATTTTCATTGACTGTCGTCTTGGCTGGGGGAAACCTTGGTTTTGGACAACAGAATCCTGTGCAAGGTACTATTCCTACACAGGGGGAAAGTACATGATTTTTCTCCTCACAAGGACTTTGGAACCCTTGGCAGGGATCAGTTCCCTCGCAAGGGTTATCGGTCGGGGGAAACCCTTTCCAGGGCCAATGGAACCCCGGGCAAGGCTCATTACCTATGCCTATCGGATAGGATGGGGGCATCCCCTTCTAAAATCCTTGGAACATAATGCAGGGAGCAATCTCGTCCCAACCAATGTCGTCCAATTACGGGAGTCAGCCGATGATATCCTGGAAAACACATTTTTCATCCATTGGTCAAGGCCATGGTTTCTACTAGAACCCTGGCCAGCAATGATCCAAAAATGAAGGTATTACTGATAAATCGCAAGTTAGTTTAATGTATTTTAGGCATTGGATCATTAAGAATGAAAAATACATAAAACTTATTATCTAGTTGCGGAATAACAAATGTGACTTTTACTTGATGCTTATTAATGAATAAAGAGACCATTCATTAATATCCATGTTGAAAATGAAGAGAATAGAACAGCAAAACAAAAATATAAATAGAGACAAGAGGTTGATAACGGAGTTCACCAATCGTTGGCTACGTCTTTGGGCCCACTTCCAAGTGGAGGACCTCTTTATTGCTCTTTAAAATGCTCAAAGTTCTCTTACAATTGCTCTTTGTTGTTACATAACATGCTTCAGATCTGTTGTGCAAGACCTCCTTTCTCAGATTCAAGAATGCTCCATCAAATTCCTCTCAAAAACATGGCAAAAATGCCTCTCAAAACATGAGAAAAGGCCAAAAATTACAAACTATTCCTTCAAATCCCTGCATCAAAAGTTCTCCTACAAGCTTCAAAAAGCCTGCTTTTTATAGTTTTCATTCTCAGATGAGGAAGCCCAACTTCCCCTGAATATATGGCCTCTTTGTGAGATTAAATCCCCCTCCAAATGGCAAAGATATCCTTAAAAAACCACTTTTTGGTCATAATATCAGGCCAAATAATTAAAAATTACAAAAACAGGGTTAAAAACCTACTTTTTAACAATAGTATATGGGCTAAGCACCCAAAGGAGGGTGCGCGCCCTCAAAATATGGTCACATGCATTTCATATGGCCAAGCATCGGCCCTTTGGGCTGCGCGCTAGCCTTGAATAGGCTCCAACTCCTGGTTACATGGCGCATAACATGGGACCGTTGGTTAATGGATAGAACCTTCGGGCGCAAATATGGGGATAGCCCCTGGATATATGGAGAACCCCCGAAACCGAAGGATTAAAGCGTTGGTGGTTATATTGGATAGTCCACGCCCCCTTTTGCTGACCAATGATCTCATTGCATACGTAACCATGGGTTGGGGCTTAGCCCTAGCCCCTTTTCCGCCATATTACAACATTCACTTTAAATAATTATATTGTGGCTTAAATAAAAAAGGAACGTACATGGCACGTTGGTAATACGACTCTTTCCAAAGCGCTTGGATTGGTCATATGTCATGGGTTCAAAACCCATGTACTCCAAACATTTTTTAAACTTGCTGCCTCGACTGTTGACTAGGTGCCACGTGGCCCCACCACATTTTCCTGAAATTCAACAAGTGTCAATCTGTAATTGGTCCACGTCTACATCCTCTACCCAGTGATAGGTTTCCAAATTTCATTACCTACCTCTACCACGTTAGCATCCTGAATTATCTTTGGTGATGTCATGCTGACGTCATCATTGACTTTTTTCCAGTTGACCCTTTGACTTTTTACCTATTTGAGAAAACGGTCAGAGTGTAATAACTCTCGCATACGGAGCCCACTTGAGAAAGTAAATATATGGTTGGAATTATCATGACAAGTCAGTCTCAATGGAATTGGTTTCACTCAATTCCGAGAACTTTCATTTTTGAGCATTTTCTGAGCCTGGGGGGCCTCTTGGATCAAGCAACCCAACTTTTCCTGGCAACCTGGTGCCAGTCAAACTCCATGGTCCCTTTTCCCTGTACATAGTACCCAACCCAAACTACCATTTTTGGAAACGCTACATCTGCCAGACTTGTCAAGGTTTCTTAACGACCTAATTTGTCATGATCCGCGTTGGCCCCCCATGCTAACTAAGTTGCCCTCGAACATTCCAAAATTTGAAGGAAATCTTGGCGAGGACCCAGGTGATCACATGAAAAATTTACAATTATGGTGCTCATCAAACTTGCTATGAGACGAGTCTGTATAGTTGGGCCTATTTCAACGCCCTCTTATCTGGGGTGCTGCGAAATGGTATATTGAGCTCAACCGCTCAAGGTATTCTTAATTTAACGACTTGGTGATGGTCTTCCTAAACCATTTCCAGCTACTTGTGTGCTACGATGTCGGCACTAAATTTTTGGCCAACTTTGAGCAGACTAAGGTACAGGTCCCACCATATTTCTTATTGGAGTGGTTCTTGAAGTCCTTGGTACTAGTTGTATCCAAGGATGTTGCAACTTCGGGAGTGTTTTTAGAGGAGGAGGTGATAATTAGAGCGCAACAAATTGAACTAATTTACTCTCAGTATGGATTACTCTATGAGATATTGCCAGATATAACACAGTCCATCCTCAACAAGGCCAAACAAAAGTCTTGACCACATGTCGATGGTATAGTGGGCTCAGCACAAGGAAATTCCATTGATCTGTTGTCAAATCAATTGCAACAATTGTAGATACACCAGACGGCGGCCATCTAGACCTCCATTTCATCCTTTCCCCCTACCCAAACGTCGGATGTGCATAGTGTGCAGTCGATGAACCCGAAGGCCAACCAGCAACCTGAAGGAAAGAAAAAATAATGAAACAAGAAGGGTAAAGGTAATAAAAAGGCTAATAAAAATGTTGGCAGGGAAAAAACATAGAAGAGAAAGTCGAAGTATCTGTGTAACCTTTGCATGGAAGACCACCCAACTCACTTGTTCCCTTGACTTGCAGAGGCCCAGAAGCTATTGGTGCAGAAACAACTTGCTATGCTAACGAACCCATTTCCACATGGGAAAAACATGGCTCAAGCCTCAACATCTTCGAGCACAAAAGGGGGCAGTCACGGACCCCCCACGTCTACTGGTAATACCTCGGTCGCGAATGTTTACATGTTGAAAGGTGACGCTTATATAGTGACCAGGGCACAATATTAAGGAATGACAGAACCTGTCGAAAAGGGTAAAGAAGCCACAAACCAACTAGTTCCTCTCCAAATTGAGAAGATGATGGGTGAAACAATGACATGCATCCCCAAAGGTGCATTCAAAAAAAATTCTCATAATCTGAAAACGAGGGCTACCTAGAACTACTTTTTTATGGAAGATTTGGCACAAACCCCTTGTGCGATGTCTTCTTTGGAATTCCTCCAGAGCTAGCCTTCACAGAGAAAGTCCTTGTTATCTACCTTGGGATCTGCAGAGACTTGTAACCTGGGAGAGATCGTTCTCAATCCAACCGACTTGAAACCTCATCTTACTTGCCATGTTGTGTTTCAGATAGTAGTGGCTCACACCATGAAATATTTTACTCGAAATATCTTCTGTACGATGGTTCATGAGGGCACCTCAACTTGCGTGATTTCGTTGGAGTGTTGGAAGGCCATTGGCCAACCCATTTTGTCTCTGTCACCTACATTGCTTACGACATTCGACGATCATTCGTTCAGACCACATGGAATAATTCCTTCTTTCCCCGTGCAGTTAGGAGATAATACCATGTGCGTCGAAGTTGAAGTGGTCAATGCGCCTCTCGACTACAACCTTTTTTTAGGAAGGAGTTGGACCTATACAATGGTTGCTACAATTTTTTGGGTCTTATTTTTTCCACACAAGGGTCAAATCGTGACCATTGACTAGTTCTCCTTCTCTCATCCAGGCCCTTCATCGGAGGCATACAAGGTCCCGATGATTGATAATCCTTAGCCTAACACCGTCAACAAAGGGGTTGGTTTGTTTCCATCACTGATGATTACTTTTGACTACCCACCTCCTTCTGGTGATGTCAAGCTTATATCGACTGCCCCCGACCAGCCTAGGGCTGAAAGTTTTCAAATGTCGTCGTTTCGAATGACTTACTTTCATGATCCGTGGAATCTTCCTTCCCCATCGGCCTCAATGGAAGGGACAGATCATTCTGGCAAGGCCATTCCCTTTTCCACAACATAAGTTGCGTACAACATTGTCCATCAAGTTTTGGTTGAACCCGATCCAACTCCTGCACAGGAGTTAGATCCAGTTCTTGAGCCTATTTGGGCTCAATGTTCTCTTGCCACTACAGATTATTTAGACCTAGTATTTCCCTCATATGAGGTGATTCTTGAGGCATTGACTGGTCTAGAAATAACCTGTGATGATCTCCATCACAGATCTTATTTCCTCTCGGAGTTAAGAAGAATAGAGGCATGTGAATTTGTGTTAACTATGACTGGAGATAGGTCTTGTCCTATTAATCCTCTGGCTATGCATGCAGTTTATGTTGAGGGTAATATGGCGAGTATCATTGAAACGATCCCTATAGATATCTCCAGAACCCCTGGCGTCATGGAGAATCTTTTCGTCAGAGCAGACTACTCCCTCGAAGGGATTCGAATTTATACGGACTTATTTAAGGAATTTTGCGACGTTTTTGCCTGTTCTTACAAGGAAATGCCAGGCATTCATCCAAGAATCGTCGAACATGAGATAACGACTTATCTTGATGCCAAGTCGGTCCAACAAAAGATTCTTCCAATGAATCCTCAGAAAGTGGAAGCAATTAAGGCTGAAGTAGAAAAAATGCTTAAAGCAGGTTTTATCTACCCCATGCAGTTGATGGAATGGGTGTCAAACCCCGTTCCAGTTAACAAGAAACATGCTTCGATTCACGTGTGCATGGAATTTTGTGACTTGAACAAGGCCTGTCCGAAAGATAATTTTCCCACCCCGTTCATCGATCATATTATCGATGAATGTGTAGGTTGTGAGGTATTTTCATTCATGGATAGTTTTTCGAGATATAACCAGATTCAGATCAAACCCAAAGACCAACATAAAACAACTTTTATTTTTCCTTGGAGCACATTTTCATATCTTAAGATGCCTTTTGGTGTGAATAATGTTGGAGCCACTTTTCAGTGGGCCATGTATTTTACTTTCCACCACCTTAGACACATAGTCAAGGATTATTTTCATGATCTAGCATCACGCTCTCTCAAGAGATCTGATCATCCCACACACCTTCGACTAATCTTCGAACGATGTCACTACTATCAAATTCGCTTGAATCCTAACAAGTGCAGTTTTTGCATGACGTCAGGTTGTCTCTTAGGTTTCATTGTTTTGACAACATGGATCATGGTCTATCCTCTTAAGTTTGAGGTGATAGTTCAGTTGCCTCCCCCGTGCACAATACCCCAGCTTCAGAGCTTACAGGGGAAAGTGAACTTTCTTCGGCTTTTTTTTGCAAACTACGGCGAGATAACTAAAGGGTTCATGGGTCTATTGAAAAATGGAGTCCCTTTATGTTGGGATGAATCCATTAAATGCTCTTTTGAAGCATTGAAATGAGCCCTTACATCTTCCCCTCTACATCGGACTCTCGATTATAACATAGACTTATTGTTGTACTTGGTCATCACAGAGTCGACCATCGACATGGTCTTGGTTCAAGAGGACGATCTGCTCGAGGAGCATGTTATTTATTACCTGATCTCAGGCCTGGTTGGGCTGAAAACCAACTATTCCCACATTGAGAAGCTTGGTTTGGCAACAGTTCATGTTGTCTACCGGTTCTTTCATTACATTCTTCTTCGCAAGGCCACCGTCATTGTCATTGTGAACCCATTTCAATATGTGTTGACACGGCGGGTCATTGGCAGAAAGATTAGTGGATGGATTTTAATCCTCCAAGAATTTGACTTGGATTTTGTCTCCACGAAATCCAAAAATTCGTTGGTCTTTGCGGAACGTATTTCGGAACTTCCAGTTAAATATAGTCATGACACACCTAAATAATCTCCTATCAAAGGAGATATTTTTTTGATCTCATATTTGGACCCCTGGTATGGAGATATACTATTTGATCTCCAAACTTTGAAGTGCCCTACTTCTGCTTCTCACGATGAGCGTCGACAAATTTTCCAACAGACACGAAACTATCTCATACTTGATGACACTTGGTATCATCGAGGCGTAGATTGCATTCTTTGTCGGTTCCTTATACACGAGGAAGCAGAGGTTTCTCTTAACGACTACCACACTAGAGCATGTGGTGGTCATTTTTTTGGGTTGGTAACAACCGAAAATATTCTACGTGTCGATTACTTTTGGCGTACATTAATCAAATATTGCGTTGAGTCAGTAAAGAAGTACCACCCATGTCATATCTTCTCTCGGAAGATGAGGACGCATCCTTCTCCCATGTTCCCCATTATTGTTGTTGGTCCCTTCACTAATTGGTGGATTGATTTTACTACATGTCACCCAGCTTCATCTAGGGGGCATCGTTATATCATCATAGCAGTACACTACTTCACAAGATGGGTAGAGGCTATTCCAATGTTTAACAATGATGGAGAAACAACAGATCTCTTCATTTTTAACCAAATAGTAGCAAGGTTCAACATCCTGAAGGAGATTGTCACTAACAATGGTAGTCACTTCAAAAACAAAATGATGTTTGAATTAACATCAAATCTTGGGTTGAGGAAAGAACATTCATCACCCTACTACCCACAAGCAAATGGTCAGGTGGAAGTTGTGAATAAGTCTCTCAAGTCTATTCTTCAGCGAACGATCAATTCTGCCAATTCAAATTGGCATTTGATGTTGTACTCGGCATTATGGGCCTATCGAACATCTACAAAGGATGCCACCGATTTCTCACATTTTCAACTCGTATACGGGTTGGAAGCAATCTTTCCTATTGAGTGGCAAATCCTGTCTTTAAATTTGGCAGTGGAGTTACTTCCATACACTTCACCACTTGAGGAATACCTATTATATCTCGAGTAGCTCAATGAGCAATTCCATGATGCAGCCTCGACCAATGAGGCTCATAAGAAATGATTCAAGTGCCAATATGATCGGTTTGTTCATCCTCAGAGGTTCTCCGAAGGCGATCTTGTCTTGGTCTATGATCAAGACAAGGATCCCCTGGAGGCAGGCAAGTTTTAACCCATGTGGTTTGAACCATTCATCGTGAAAGAGGTCCTAAAGAGGGGCACTTACCGTCTGGTTTACTTTGATTGAAATTCCTTGGTGGAGCCTATAAATGGGCTTTACCTCAAGAACTATTACTCTTAGGTTGGTCNAATACTTGTTAACTCATTGCTCATAATTTATCATTGTGAATCACTTTGTCCATTGCTTGGTTAAATTGAAAATCCAAAATATGGAAGTCTTCCATCTATGGAGTCTAAGAAATCGATGGTTGTTGATCTGGATTGAATCATTATATTATTTTTCATCTATTGCGATGCTTTAAGGGTCAAAAAAAATGGAGGAATCAACTTGCAAAGCTATTTTAGCGATATGTCCAAATTTGGGTCAAAACAAACATCTGAAATATTCTTGAGCCATTTTGAGGCACAAAACGACATTTTTTATGGTCCAAACCTTACTATAGAGCTACTGGATATATTCTACACACTAAAACCTTTCCCACGATGCAAGAATTTCCTCAAACAAAGTTCATATGTGAAAGTTATCCCTTGTGCAATTTGACCTAATGCATCAATCACCATGGTGAGAGTGGACTCACCCTCAAAATGATTTTCTCTTAAGAAAAATAAAAGATATTTCTTACTGGAACTAATAAACTTCTTGGCTTGGTTGGCACTTACCAGTGAGATGTTTGACTTTCCTCTATGTGTGTTGATGATGTAGGAATTCCCATCCTGGATCAATCGGTACTAGTTGGCTCTCTGTATGAATATTGCATCCCTCATATACATGTAGGGGATTCCAAATACTACTCCACATACGTCAAGGGGTACTACATCCAATTCCACTTCATCAATTAAATTAGCACTTACAAAAAATTTAATCTTTCACTATTTCATTACCTTGATCTCTACATCCTTGTTTACCCAACCCAATGGATAGGGGCTAGGATGATCGTGAACATCCAATACAAGCTTGTGACGAGATACGTTCCTATGAGATTATCCTATGAAACATATTTGAACAGAGCTTGTGTCATCACCGTCTCTTCCTAGTGATGAAGGATACTCAAATTCAACACCTTTTGCAATGATGTGCAAAAACTATTCCCATCCACATTAGAGATGATTTCAACTTGATTTGTCAAATCTGTGGCTAAAAGTTTTTTTTTTTTTCTTCCTTCGTGTGGTTCTTTGGGTTCAATTATAGATGTAGTTTCTAGCAATTTTCTATAGCATGACCATCAATATTGCAATGGTTACAAAGGTTGTTGGGATCCTTGCACTGATGTGTAGTGGTTGTTGTCTTCTTATCATTTCCCCCTTTCCAATTCTTCTTCCCCTCCTTTGAAGATTCATGGTGGTCTTTCTTCTTGGAACCACTTGGTTTCCCTTTCTTATGGCATATTTTTTCTAGATATTGTGTCAATACACGTTCCTCGTCCATTTTCCTTGGCTTGAAAAGAATCACCTTCTTTAGTAGATGGCTATGTAGACCCCCCAAATACTTGAGGAGTACACATTGGTTCTTGGGAGACATACCAAACATGATGGCCATATTTTTTAACTCAATGGTGTACTCCTATACACTATGCCCCTACTTTTCCTAAAATAATGCCTCTTGGTTGTGGAGCCTACTTATCTTCCTATTTCACAGGTATTTGTTTTTAGTCATGTTTATACCCCATGAAGACTATACATCCCATAATACAGTACACCCCTCCACATGGGGTGGTTGCATTGGGGCTTTCCCCCCTTATGGGCTCCGGGGGCAAGCGAGAGTTCAAGGGGCAACGTTCCCTGATTGGATTTCGGGGGTGAAGCCCACAAAGGAAAAATTGCCTTATAAATGTATATTGTAATTTCATAGTAAATCTAGACCGTTCATTATAAGGTCACATATATGATGGTAGAAGTTATGTTAAGGTTTTTTTCCCTAGAAGGAAACCCTATTTTATGAGGGAAATGTATTGTAGTTATGCATAATTGCAAATATTATATTCTGAGAGAGGAGTTTGTGAGAGAAAGAAGAGGAAGCTACAATGGGTGTCTTGTAGGTTGTATCCCTTCATTTGATAGATAATAAAGAGGAAGCACCTGGAAATTTCTCTGGTGGATGTAGCCCACACTAGGTGAACCATGTATATCTGTGTCTCTATTGTATTGTGTATATTTTGTGTTTTATTTCCACATTTGTTTTTATTTTAATGCTCTGCAGTCTAGTTTTTCTAACAATTGGTATCAGAGAGAAAGGTAACTCACAGGAAAAGAGGGATCCTAGTTCGAGNACTTTTTAACAATAGTATATGGGCTAAGCACCCAAAGGAGGGTGCGCGCCCTCAAAATATGGTCACATGCATTTCATATGGCCAAGCATCGGCCCTTTGGGCTGCGCGCTAGCCTTGAATAGGCTCCAACTCCTGGTTACATGGCGCATAACATGGGACCGTTGGTTAATGGATAGAACCTTCGGGCGCAAATATGGGGATAGCCCCTGGATATATGGAGAACCCCCGAAACCGAAGGATTAAAGCGTTGGTGGTTATATTGGATAGTCCACGCCCCCTTTTGCTGACCAATGATCTCATTGCATACGTAACCATGGGTTGGGGCTTAGCCCTAGCCCCTTTTCCGCCATATTACAACATTCACTTTAAATAATTATATTGTGGCTTAAATAAAAAAGGAACGTACATGGCACGTTGGTAATACGACTCTTTCCAAAGCGCTTGGATTGGTCATATGTCATGGGTTCAAAACCCATGTACTCCAAACATTTTTTAAACTTGCTGCCTCGACTGTTGACTAGGTGCCACGTGGCCCCACCACATTTTCCTGAAATTCAACAAGTGTCAATCTGTAATTGGTCCACGTCTACATCCTCTACCCAGTGATAGGTTTCCAAATTTCATTACCTACCTCTACCACGTTAGCATCCTGAATTATCTTTGGTGATGTCATGCTGACGTCATCATTGACTTTTTTCCAGTTGACCCTTTGACTTTTTACCTATTTGAGAAAACGGTCAGAGTGTAATAACTCTCGCATACGGAGCCCACTTGAGAAAGTAAATATATGGTTGGAATTATCATGACAAGTCAGTCTCAATGGAATTGGTTTCACTCAATTCCGAGAACTTTCATTTTTGAGCATTTTCTGAGCCTGGGGGGCCTCTTGGATCAAGCAACCCAACTTTTCCTGGCAACCTGGTGCCAGTCAAACTCCATGGTCCCTTTTCCCTGTACATAGTACCCAACCCAAACTACCATTTTTGGAAACGCTACATCTGCCAGACTTGTCAAGGTTTCTTAACGACCTAATTTGTCATGATCCGCGTTGGCCCCCCATGCTAACTAAGTTGCCCTCGAACATTCCAAAATTTGAAGGAAATCTTGGCGAGGACCCAGGTGATCACATGAAAAATTTACAATTATGGTGCTCATCAAACTTGCTATGAGACGAGTCTGTATAGTTGGGCCTATTTCAACGCCCTCTTATCTGGGGTGCTGCGAAATGGTATATTGAGCTCAACCGCTCAAGGTATTCTTAATTTAACGACTTGGTGATGGTCTTCCTAAACCATTTCCAGCTACTTGTGTGCTACGATGTCGGCACTAAATTTTTGGCCAACTTTGAGCAGACTAAGGTACAGGTCCCACCATATTTCTTATTGGAGTGGTTCTTGAAGTCCTTGGTACTAGTTGTATCCAAGGATGTTGCAACTTCGGGAGTGTTTTTAGAGGAGGAGGTGATAATTAGAGCGCAACAAATTGAACTAATTTACTCTCAGTATGGATTACTCTATGAGATATTGCCAGATATAACACAGTCCATCCTCAACAAGGCCAAACAAAAGTCTTGACCACATGTCGATGGTATAGTGGGCTCAGCACAAGGAAATTCCATTGATCTGTTGTCAAATCAATTGCAACAATTGTAGATACACCAGACGGCGGCCATCTAGACCTCCATTTCATCCTTTCCCCCTACCCAAACGTCGGATGTGCATAGTGTGCAGTCGATGAACCCGAAGGCCAACCAGCAACCTGAAGGAAAGAAAAAATAATGAAACAAGAAGGGTAAAGGTAATAAAAAGGCTAATAAAAATGTTGGCAGGGAAAAAACATAGAAGAGAAAGTCGAAGTATCTGTGTAACCTTTGCATGGAAGACCACCCAACTCACTTGTTCCCTTGACTTGCAGAGGCCCAGAAGCTATTGGTGCAGAAACAACTTGCTATGCTAACGAACCCATTTCCACATGGGAAAAACATGGCTCAAGCCTCAACATCTTCGAGCACAAAAGGGGGCAGTCACGGACCCCCCACGTCTACTGGTAATACCTCGGTCGCGAATGTTTACATGTTGAAAGGTGACGCTTATATAGTGACCAGGGCACAATATTAAGGAATGACAGAACCTGTCGAAAAGGGTAAAGAAGCCACAAACCAACTAGTTCCTCTCCAAATTGAGAAGATGATGGGTGAAACAATGACATGCATCCCCAAAGGTGCATTCAAAAAAAATTCTCATAATCTGAAAACGAGGGCTACCTAGAACTACTTTTTTATGGAAGATTTGGCACAAACCCCTTGTGCGATGTCTTCTTTGGAATTCCTCCAGAGCTAGCCTTCACAGAGAAAGTCCTTGTTATCTACCTTGGGATCTGCAGAGACTTGTAACCTGGGAGAGATCGTTCTCAATCCAACCGACTTGAAACCTCATCTTACTTGCCATGTTGTGTTTCAGATAGTAGTGGCTCACACCATGAAATATTTTACTCGAAATATCTTCTGTACGATGGTTCATGAGGGCACCTCAACTTGCGTGATTTCGTTGGAGTGTTGGAAGGCCATTGGCCAACCCATTTTGTCTCTGTCACCTACATTGCTTACGACATTCGACGATCATTCGTTCAGACCACATGGAATAATTCCTTCTTTCCCCGTGCAGTTAGGAGATAATACCATGTGCGTCGAAGTTGAAGTGGTCAATGCGCCTCTCGACTACAACCTTTTTTTAGGAAGGAGTTGGACCTATACAATGGTTGCTACAATTTTTTGGGTCTTATTTTTTCCACACAAGGGTCAAATCGTGACCATTGACTAGTTCTCCTTCTCTCATCCAGGCCCTTCATCGGAGGCATACAAGGTCCCGATGATTGATAATCCTTAGCCTAACACCGTCAACAAAGGGGTTGGTTTGTTTCCATCACTGATGATTACTTTTGACTACCCACCTCCTTCTGGTGATGTCAAGCTTATATCGACTGCCCCCGACCAGCCTAGGGCTGAAAGTTTTCAAATGTCGTCGTTTCGAATGACTTACTTTCATGATCCGTGGAATCTTCCTTCCCCATCGGCCTCAATGGAAGGGACAGATCATTCTGGCAAGGCCATTCCCTTTTCCACAACATAAGTTGCGTACAACATTGTCCATCAAGTTTTGGTTGAACCCGATCCAACTCCTGCACAGGAGTTAGATCCAGTTCTTGAGCCTATTTGGGCTCAATGTTCTCTTGCCACTACAGATTATTTAGACCTAGTATTTCCCTCATATGAGGTGATTCTTGAGGCATTGACTGGTCTAGAAATAACCTGTGATGATCTCCATCACAGATCTTATTTCCTCTCGGAGTTAAGAAGAATAGAGGCATGTGAATTTGTGTTAACTATGACTGGAGATAGGTCTTGTCCTATTAATCCTCTGGCTATGCATGCAGTTTATGTTGAGGGTAATATGGCGAGTATCATTGAAACGATCCCTATAGATATCTCCAGAACCCCTGGCGTCATGGAGAATCTTTTCGTCAGAGCAGACTACTCCCTCGAAGGGATTCGAATTTATACGGACTTATTTAAGGAATTTTGCGACGTTTTTGCCTGTTCTTACAAGGAAATGCCAGGCATTCATCCAAGAATCGTCGAACATGAGATAACGACTTATCTTGATGCCAAGTCGGTCCAACAAAAGATTCTTCCAATGAATCCTCAGAAAGTGGAAGCAATTAAGGCTGAAGTAGAAAAAATGCTTAAAGCAGGTTTTATCTACCCCATGCAGTTGATGGAATGGGTGTCAAACCCCGTTCCAGTTAACAAGAAACATGCTTCGATTCACGTGTGCATGGAATTTTGTGACTTGAACAAGGCCTGTCCGAAAGATAATTTTCCCACCCCGTTCATCGATCATATTATCGATGAATGTGTAGGTTGTGAGGTATTTTCATTCATGGATAGTTTTTCGAGATATAACCAGATTCAGATCAAACCCAAAGACCAACATAAAACAACTTTTATTTTTCCTTGGAGCACATTTTCATATCTTAAGATGCCTTTTGGTGTGAATAATGTTGGAGCCACTTTTCAGTGGGCCATGTATTTTACTTTCCACCACCTTAGACACATAGTCAAGGATTATTTTCATGATCTAGCATCACGCTCTCTCAAGAGATCTGATCATCCCACACACCTTCGACTAATCTTCGAACGATGTCACTACTATCAAATTCGCTTGAATCCTAACAAGTGCAGTTTTTGCATGACGTCAGGTTGTCTCTTAGGTTTCATTGTTTTGACAACATGGATCATGGTCTATCCTCTTAAGTTTGAGGTGATAGTTCAGTTGCCTCCCCCGTGCACAATACCCCAGCTTCAGAGCTTACAGGGGAAAGTGAACTTTCTTCGGCTTTTTTTTGCAAACTACGGCGAGATAACTAAAGGGTTCATGGGTCTATTGAAAAATGGAGTCCCTTTATGTTGGGATGAATCCATTAAATGCTCTTTTGAAGCATTGAAATGAGCCCTTACATCTTCCCCTCTACATCGGACTCTCGATTATAACATAGACTTATTGTTGTACTTGGTCATCACAGAGTCGACCATCGACATGGTCTTGGTTCAAGAGGACGATCTGCTCGAGGAGCATGTTATTTATTACCTGATCTCAGGCCTGGTTGGGCTGAAAACCAACTATTCCCACATTGAGAAGCTTGGTTTGGCAACAGTTCATGTTGTCTACCGGTTCTTTCATTACATTCTTCTTCGCAAGGCCACCGTCATTGTCATTGTGAACCCATTTCAATATGTGTTGACACGGCGGGTCATTGGCAGAAAGATTAGTGGATGGATTTTAATCCTCCAAGAATTTGACTTGGATTTTGTCTCCACGAAATCCAAAAATTCGTTGGTCTTTGCGGAACGTATTTCGGAACTTCCAGTTAAATATAGTCATGACACACCTAAATAATCTCCTATCAAAGGAGATATTTTTTTGATCTCATATTTGGACCCCTGGTATGGAGATATACTATTTGATCTCCAAACTTTGAAGTGCCCTACTTCTGCTTCTCACGATGAGCGTCGACAAATTTTCCAACAGACACGAAACTATCTCATACTTGATGACACTTGGTATCATCGAGGCGTAGATTGCATTCTTTGTCGGTTCCTTATACACGAGGAAGCAGAGGTTTCTCTTAACGACTACCACACTAGAGCATGTGGTGGTCATTTTTTTGGGTTGGTAACAACCGAAAATATTCTACGTGTCGATTACTTTTGGCGTACATTAATCAAATATTGCGTTGAGTCAGTAAAGAAGTACCACCCATGTCATATCTTCTCTCGGAAGATGAGGACGCATCCTTCTCCCATGTTCCCCATTATTGTTGTTGGTCCCTTCACTAATTGGTGGATTGATTTTACTACATGTCACCCAGCTTCATCTAGGGGGCATCGTTATATCATCATAGCAGTACACTACTTCACAAGATGGGTAGAGGCTATTCCAATGTTTAACAATGATGGAGAAACAACAGATCTCTTCATTTTTAACCAAATAGTAGCAAGGTTCAACATCCTGAAGGAGATTGTCACTAACAATGGTAGTCACTTCAAAAACAAAATGATGTTTGAATTAACATCAAATCTTGGGTTGAGGAAAGAACATTCATCACCCTACTACCCACAAGCAAATGGTCAGGTGGAAGTTGTGAATAAGTCTCTCAAGTCTATTCTTCAGCGAACGATCAATTCTGCCAATTCAAATTGGCATTTGATGTTGTACTCGGCATTATGGGCCTATCGAACATCTACAAAGGATGCCACCGATTTCTCACATTTTCAACTCGTATACGGGTTGGAAGCAATCTTTCCTATTGAGTGGCAAATCCTGTCTTTAAATTTGGCAGTGGAGTTACTTCCATACACTTCACCACTTGAGGAATACCTATTATATCTCGAGTAGCTCAATGAGCAATTCCATGATGCAGCCTCGACCAATGAGGCTCATAAGAAATGATTCAAGTGCCAATATGATCGGTTTGTTCATCCTCAGAGGTTCTCCGAAGGCGATCTTGTCTTGGTCTATGATCAAGACAAGGATCCCCTGGAGGCAGGCAAGTTTTAACCCATGTGGTTTGAACCATTCATCGTGAAAGAGGTCCTAAAGAGGGGCACTTACCGTCTGGTTTACTTTGATTGAAATTCCTTGGTGGAGCCTATAAATGGGCTTTACCTCAAGAACTATTACTCTTAGGTTGGTCATCTGGGTGACTTCTTGTACATATGTATAGTTCTTATACAATTTTTTGTCTTTTTCATTTTATGGGTGCGTAGTTATTTATTTCTTCCTTTTTACTGTGGCATATGTCAATTGAATTAAAGGTGTTCTTTGGGTTCGCGGACGGTGCTAGCCAACACACTCGGAGGCTTGCTTCAACAACTTGGGTGATTTTCACACCTAGAGGCCACTTGTTATCTTTTGAAGGTATCTGTCTAGGTGACTCCACAAACAATGTCACCAAGTACAGCTCAGTGATAGAGTTACTTCATGACACTTTGTCGCATGGAATTTATCACCTTCGGGTCTACTTAGATGTTCATCTAGTTGTGTCCAAGTTAAATGAAGCTTACCGCGTATATCATCCTACTTTGCACTGAAGTTTCTTTAGGGTACATCTCTTAGAATGTTACTTTGATTACATTACATATATCCATGTTCCTAGGAGATTAAATCAAATGATAGATACTCTAGCTAATCAAGTATTACATTTGCATGTTGCACACACATAAAAATAAACACACATACACATGTACATACTTTTTTTTAAAATATGATCCATAAGACGAATAAAGATGTAAATATATATATATATATA
>JZKD02S1810985.1:51053-70972 GCA_000966675.3 Picea glauca
CAGATGAGGAAGCCCAACTTCCCCTGAATATATGGCCTCTTTGTGGGATTAAATCCCCCTCCAAATGGCAAAGATATCCTTAAAAAACCACTTTTTGGTCATAATATTAGGCCAAATAATTAAAAATTACAAAAACAGGGTTAAAAACCCACTTTTTAACAATAGTATATGGGCTAAGCACCCAAAGGAGGGTGCGCGCCCTCAAAATATGGTCACATGCATTTCATATGGCCAAGCATCGGCCCTTTGGGCTGCGCGCTAGCCTTGAATAGGCTCCAACTCCTGGTTACATGGCGCATAACATGGGACCGTTGGTTAATGGATAGAACCTTCGGGCGCAAATATGGGGATAGCCCCTGGATATATGGAGAACCCCCGAAACCGAAGGATTAAAGCGTTGGTGGTTATATTGGATAGTCCACGCCCCCTTTTGCTGACCAATGATCTCATTGCATACGTAACCATGGGTTGGGGCTTAGCCCTAGCCCCTTTTCCGCCATATTACAACATTCACTTTAAATAATTATATTGTGGCTTAAATAAAAAAGGAACGTACATGGCACGTTGGTAATACGACTCTTTCCAAAGCGCTTGGATTGGTCATATGTCATGGGTTCAAAACCCATGTACTCCAAACATTTTTTAAACTTGCTGCCTCGACTGTTGACTAGGTGCCACGTGGCCCCACCACATTTTCCTGAAATTCAACAAGTGTCAATCTGTAATTGGTCCACGTCTACATCCTCTACCCAGTGATAGGTTTCCAAATTTCATTACCTACCTCTACCACGTTAGCATCCTGAATTATCTTTGGTGATGTCATGCTGACGTCATCATTGACTTTTTTCCAGTTGACCCTTTGACTTTTTACCTATTTGAGAAAACGGTCAGAGTGTAATAACTCTCGCATACGGAGCCCACTTGAGAAAGTAAATATATGGTTGGAATTATCATGACAAGTCAGTCTCAATGGAATTGGTTTCACTCAATTCCGAGAACTTTCATTTTTGAGCATTTTCTGAGCCTGGGGGGCCTCTTGGATCAAGCAACCCAACTTTTCCTGGCAACCTGGTGCCAGTCAAACTCCATGGTCCCTTTTCCCTGTACATAGTACCCAACCCAAACTACCATTTTTGGAAACGCTACATCTGCCAGACTTGTCAAGGTTTCTTAACGACCTAATTTGTCATGATCCGCGTTGGCCCCCCATGCTAACTAAGTTGCCCTCGAACATTCCAAAATTTGAAGGAAATCTTGGCGAGGACCCAGGTGATCACATGAAAAATTTACAATTATGGTGCTCATCAAACTTGCTATGAGACGAGTCTGTATAGTTGGGCCTATTTCAACGCCCTCTTATCTGGGGTGCTGCGAAATGGTATATTGAGCTCAACCGCTCAAGGTATTCTTAATTTAACGACTTGGTGATGGTCTTCCTAAACCATTTCCAGCTACTTGTGTGCTACGATGTCGGCACTAAATTTTTGGCCAACTTTGAGCAGACTAAGGTACAGGTCCCACCATATTTCTTATTGGAGTGGTTCTTGAAGTCCTTGGTACTAGTTGTATCCAAGGATGTTGCAACTTCGGGAGTGTTTTTAGAGGAGGAGGTGATAATTAGAGCGCAACAAATTGAACTAATTTACTCTCAGTATGGATTACTCTATGAGATATTGCCAGATATAACACAGTCCATCCTCAACAAGGCCAAACAAAAGTCTTGACCACATGTCGATGGTATAGTGGGCTCAGCACAAGGAAATTCCATTGATCTGTTGTCAAATCAATTGCAACAATTGTAGATACACCAGACGGCGGCCATCTAGACCTCCATTTCATCCTTTCCCCCTACCCAAACGTCGGATGTGCATAGTGTGCAGTCGATGAACCCGAAGGCCAACCAGCAACCTGAAGGAAAGAAAAAATAATGAAACAAGAAGGGTAAAGGTAATAAAAAGGCTAATAAAAATGTTGGCAGGGAAAAAACATAGAAGAGAAAGTCGAAGTATCTGTGTAACCTTTGCATGGAAGACCACCCAACTCACTTGTTCCCTTGACTTGCAGAGGCCCAGAAGCTATTGGTGCAGAAACAACTTGCTATGCTAACGAACCCATTTCCACATGGGAAAAACATGGCTCAAGCCTCAACATCTTCGAGCACAAAAGGGGGCAGTCACGGACCCCCCACGTCTACTGGTAATACCTCGGTCGCGAATGTTTACATGTTGAAAGGTGACGCTTATATAGTGACCAGGGCACAATATTAAGGAATGACAGAACCTGTCGAAAAGGGTAAAGAAGCCACAAACCAACTAGTTCCTCTCCAAATTGAGAAGATGATGGGTGAAACAATGACATGCATCCCCAAAGGTGCATTCAAAAAAAATTCTCATAATCTGAAAACGAGGGCTACCTAGAACTACTTTTTTATGGAAGATTTGGCACAAACCCCTTGTGCGATGTCTTCTTTGGAATTCCTCCAGAGCTAGCCTTCACAGAGAAAGTCCTTGTTATCTACCTTGGGATCTGCAGAGACTTGTAACCTGGGAGAGATCGTTCTCAATCCAACCGACTTGAAACCTCATCTTACTTGCCATGTTGTGTTTCAGATAGTAGTGGCTCACACCATGAAATATTTTACTCGAAATATCTTCTGTACGATGGTTCATGAGGGCACCTCAACTTGCGTGATTTCGTTGGAGTGTTGGAAGGCCATTGGCCAACCCATTTTGTCTCTGTCACCTACATTGCTTACGACATTCGACGATCATTCGTTCAGACCACATGGAATAATTCCTTCTTTCCCCGTGCAGTTAGGAGATAATACCATGTGCGTCGAAGTTGAAGTGGTCAATGCGCCTCTCGACTACAACCTTTTTTTAGGAAGGAGTTGGACCTATACAATGGTTGCTACAATTTTTTGGGTCTTATTTTTTCCACACAAGGGTCAAATCGTGACCATTGACTAGTTCTCCTTCTCTCATCCAGGCCCTTCATCGGAGGCATACAAGGTCCCGATGATTGATAATCCTTAGCCTAACACCGTCAACAAAGGGGTTGGTTTGTTTCCATCACTGATGATTACTTTTGACTACCCACCTCCTTCTGGTGATGTCAAGCTTATATCGACTGCCCCCGACCAGCCTAGGGCTGAAAGTTTTCAAATGTCGTCGTTTCGAATGACTTACTTTCATGATCCGTGGAATCTTCCTTCCCCATCGGCCTCAATGGAAGGGACAGATCATTCTGGCAAGGCCATTCCCTTTTCCACAACATAAGTTGCGTACAACATTGTCCATCAAGTTTTGGTTGAACCCGATCCAACTCCTGCACAGGAGTTAGATCCAGTTCTTGAGCCTATTTGGGCTCAATGTTCTCTTGCCACTACAGATTATTTAGACCTAGTATTTCCCTCATATGAGGTGATTCTTGAGGCATTGACTGGTCTAGAAATAACCTGTGATGATCTCCATCACAGATCTTATTTCCTCTCGGAGTTAAGAAGAATAGAGGCATGTGAATTTGTGTTAACTATGACTGGAGATAGGTCTTGTCCTATTAATCCTCTGGCTATGCATGCAGTTTATGTTGAGGGTAATATGGCGAGTATCATTGAAACGATCCCTATAGATATCTCCAGAACCCCTGGCGTCATGGAGAATCTTTTCGTCAGAGCAGACTACTCCCTCGAAGGGATTCGAATTTATACGGACTTATTTAAGGAATTTTGCGACGTTTTTGCCTGTTCTTACAAGGAAATGCCAGGCATTCATCCAAGAATCGTCGAACATGAGATAACGACTTATCTTGATGCCAAGTCGGTCCAACAAAAGATTCTTCCAATGAATCCTCAGAAAGTGGAAGCAATTAAGGCTGAAGTAGAAAAAATGCTTAAAGCAGGTTTTATCTACCCCATGCAGTTGATGGAATGGGTGTCAAACCCCGTTCCAGTTAACAAGAAACATGCTTCGATTCACGTGTGCATGGAATTTTGTGACTTGAACAAGGCCTGTCCGAAAGATAATTTTCCCACCCCGTTCATCGATCATATTATCGATGAATGTGTAGGTTGTGAGGTATTTTCATTCATGGATAGTTTTTCGAGATATAACCAGATTCAGATCAAACCCAAAGACCAACATAAAACAACTTTTATTTTTCCTTGGAGCACATTTTCATATCTTAAGATGCCTTTTGGTGTGAATAATGTTGGAGCCACTTTTCAGTGGGCCATGTATTTTACTTTCCACCACCTTAGACACATAGTCAAGGATTATTTTCATGATCTAGCATCACGCTCTCTCAAGAGATCTGATCATCCCACACACCTTCGACTAATCTTCGAACGATGTCACTACTATCAAATTCGCTTGAATCCTAACAAGTGCAGTTTTTGCATGACGTCAGGTTGTCTCTTAGGTTTCATTGTTTTGACAACATGGATCATGGTCTATCCTCTTAAGTTTGAGGTGATAGTTCAGTTGCCTCCCCCGTGCACAATACCCCAGCTTCAGAGCTTACAGGGGAAAGTGAACTTTCTTCGGCTTTTTTTTGCAAACTACGGCGAGATAACTAAAGGGTTCATGGGTCTATTGAAAAATGGAGTCCCTTTATGTTGGGATGAATCCATTAAATGCTCTTTTGAAGCATTGAAATGAGCCCTTACATCTTCCCCTCTACATCGGACTCTCGATTATAACATAGACTTATTGTTGTACTTGGTCATCACAGAGTCGACCATCGACATGGTCTTGGTTCAAGAGGACGATCTGCTCGAGGAGCATGTTATTTATTACCTGATCTCAGGCCTGGTTGGGCTGAAAACCAACTATTCCCACATTGAGAAGCTTGGTTTGGCAACAGTTCATGTTGTCTACCGGTTCTTTCATTACATTCTTCTTCGCAAGGCCACCGTCATTGTCATTGTGAACCCATTTCAATATGTGTTGACACGGCGGGTCATTGGCAGAAAGATTAGTGGATGGATTTTAATCCTCCAAGAATTTGACTTGGATTTTGTCTCCACGAAATCCAAAAATTCGTTGGTCTTTGCGGAACGTATTTCGGAACTTCCAGTTAAATATAGTCATGACACACCTAAATAATCTCCTATCAAAGGAGATATTTTTTTGATCTCATATTTGGACCCCTGGTATGGAGATATACTATTTGATCTCCAAACTTTGAAGTGCCCTACTTCTGCTTCTCACGATGAGCGTCGACAAATTTTCCAACAGACACGAAACTATCTCATACTTGATGACACTTGGTATCATCGAGGCGTAGATTGCATTCTTTGTCGGTTCCTTATACACGAGGAAGCAGAGGTTTCTCTTAACGACTACCACACTAGAGCATGTGGTGGTCATTTTTTTGGGTTGGTAACAACCGAAAATATTCTACGTGTCGATTACTTTTGGCGTACATTAATCAAATATTGCGTTGAGTCAGTAAAGAAGTACCACCCATGTCATATCTTCTCTCGGAAGATGAGGACGCATCCTTCTCCCATGTTCCCCATTATTGTTGTTGGTCCCTTCACTAATTGGTGGATTGATTTTACTACATGTCACCCAGCTTCATCTAGGGGGCATCGTTATATCATCATAGCAGTACACTACTTCACAAGATGGGTAGAGGCTATTCCAATGTTTAACAATGATGGAGAAACAACAGATCTCTTCATTTTTAACCAAATAGTAGCAAGGTTCAACATCCTGAAGGAGATTGTCACTAACAATGGTAGTCACTTCAAAAACAAAATGATGTTTGAATTAACATCAAATCTTGGGTTGAGGAAAGAACATTCATCACCCTACTACCCACAAGCAAATGGTCAGGTGGAAGTTGTGAATAAGTCTCTCAAGTCTATTCTTCAGCGAACGATCAATTCTGCCAATTCAAATTGGCATTTGATGTTGTACTCGGCATTATGGGCCTATCGAACATCTACAAAGGATGCCACCGATTTCTCACATTTTCAACTCGTATACGGGTTGGAAGCAATCTTTCCTATTGAGTGGCAAATCCTGTCTTTAAATTTGGCAGTGGAGTTACTTCCATACACTTCACCACTTGAGGAATACCTATTATATCTCGAGTAGCTCAATGAGCAATTCCATGATGCAGCCTCGACCAATGAGGCTCATAAGAAATGATTCAAGTGCCAATATGATCGGTTTGTTCATCCTCAGAGGTTCTCCGAAGGCGATCTTGTCTTGGTCTATGATCAAGACAAGGATCCCCTGGAGGCAGGCAAGTTTTAACCCATGTGGTTTGAACCATTCATCGTGAAAGAGGTCCTAAAGAGGGGCACTTACCGTCTGGTTTACTTTGATTGAAATTCCTTGGTGGAGCCTATAAATGGGCTTTACCTCAAGAACTATTACTCTTAGGTTGGTCGTCTGGGTGACTTCTTGTACATATGTATAGTTCTTATACAATTTTTTGTCTTTTTCATTTTATGGGCGCGTAGTTATTTATTTCTTCCTTTTTACTGTGGCAGATGTCAATTGAATTAAAGGTGTTCTTTGGGTTCGCGGACGGTGCTAGCCAACACACTCGGAGGCTTGCTTCAACAACTTGGGTGATTTTCACACCTGGAGGCCACTTGTTATCTTTTGAAGGTATCTGTCTAGGTGACTCCACAAACAATGTCACTAAGTACAGCTCAGTGATAGAGTTACTTCGTGACACTTTGTCGCATGGAATTTATCACCTCCGGGTCTACTTAGATGTTCATCTAGTTGTGTCCAAGTTAAATGAAGCTTACCGCGTATATCATCCTACTTTGCACTAAAGTTTCTTTAGGGTACATCTCTTAGAACGTTACTTTGATTACATTACATATATCCATGTTCCTAGGAGATTAAATCAAATGATAGATACTCTAGCTAATCAAGTATTACATTTGCATGTTTCACACACATAAAAAGAAACACACATACACATGTACATACTTTTTTTAAAAATATGATCCATAAGACGAATAAAGATGTAAATATATATATATATATATGTCAAAATGTCATGAGTACATAGGTGGGCGTGAACACCTCAAAAAATAAGGTTTGGTATACATCAAGGGGCTTATGCCCTCAAAAAAATACAGGTTCCCTCGGCACATAATAGTATTGCTTATCTAAGCTCGGGCCCTATTGGCCCTGTCGTAGTGAACGATGGCGTTGGCCAAATGCCGGAAAATATGGACCCAAGTTCGTGGCACCCCCACTACATGAGTTTACATGGAAGGCGGGATATCCTCGATCTCGGCCATAGGAATTGTATGAGTAAGCACGGTGAGGTTTCTCTCCACCCACCTCAAAACTCTCTCATCCTATCCAGCTGGAGGTCCCCTTGAGGATGTTGGTCCACCGACTAATTTTGGTCCTGCCTCTGGTCAAGGAAGTCGTCGAGTCCTCTTGAATTTCGTCGGGCACACTTGTCCCACATCTGTACATAACAGATACAAAAGTCAGTACTCTGATGCATATAAAAATGATATATATAAAAGAAATTAAAAATTAAATAACTTTAAAAGAATGTACCTATCTCTCATCACTCCTCTCCAGGAGGTATGGGCATGTCAGGATCCCTAGAGAAGTTGATTCCAATGTAGGGGTGGTCCTCTATTGCTAGAATATGTCGTGCCCATGAGTCAAAAAAATTGTCATCAAAGGCCTCTATGGTTCTCCCTCCCCCCTGTCGTGGAAGCAAGGTTTCCCATATACATATTGTTGGAAAGGAGGCCACATGCCCCCGTACAGTCTCTCTAGGACTCGGACTGGGCACTCTCAAAGAAGAAGAACAAGCAAAGGATGGTGCCAAACCCAAATTTTTTTTTGTTGCGCTCTCGGCACTCTGTCAACTCCCACTTCATGCACGTGAGCATGGTCATACTCCAGTCATAGATATGTGCCTCCTGGCACTGAATAGCACAATGCATGTGCACCCGAAAATCCAGGCGAAGGGTCGTGGATCCAGTAATCTACCCAATAAGTAATAAGATCACCCTCAATGTCAAACTGGTGATCTTGTGAATAGGCACTTAAGAACCTACCTTCTCAGTGTTGGCTTCACAATACATCCTAATGTAGTCCTCAATGTTGAAAGGCCTAGGGGAAAAGGTGCCCAGATTGACTGGTTCCCCTCTCCTCGAGAGGCAAATCAATAATTATATATCCTTAGTCATTGGATTCAATGATTGCCCCTCTATCATGAATGCCTCTGCATTAGGATTCCAGTAGTCGACCAGGGTATTCAGCAGACTAGGTTGTGCCCTCATAAATGGACACCGGAACAACTTCCACAACCCACATTGTTTCAATGCGGCAATGGAATCACGGTCATCATGTTCCCTCTCCCTCCAATGGACATATATCATGTTCCATGGCAGTTCAAAAGGGAGTTAGCTCTTGCATTCTTATTTTTTTTCAAGCTTTTTGAGGGTGTATGTGGGATGTTTTGGCCATAGCCACATATGTACGCTGGTAGAATGTTTTCTGCCTGTGTACAAATGCGGGTTGTCCTTGGACAGCCTACGTACACATAGGGTCATTCTTTTTGGGAGAGTGTTCCCCCTCAAAATGAAAAACAAATGCAAAAGAAAGAATGGAAATGCAAGAGGGATACATTTGTACTTACTTGATCCAAGCAGAAGTTTGTATCATCCTCTGAAGCTCCCGGAATCAACTTCTTTAGCAAAGGGGATTTTTCTACCTTTGGTCAATTTTCAAAATTCAATGGTGAAAACGAGCTGTCAACTTCTATTTATAGAATTTGTTGGCCCTTTTTGCCACTTTTTTGACCCCCTTTGTCGTTTTTTCTGGCCTGAAAATCATTTAAATACATTCATGAGTTTCGTATTAGATGTTACGATACACTTTTTTCTTTTGGTTTGGTAACTTTTTGGGAGATGGGTCACTTTTAAAGGTCCTTTGGTAAAAGTCTTTTTTTCCAACTTTTTTGATATAAGTTAGGATTTCACCTCCACTTTTTTCATCTCGTTGTATTTTTGTCTTTTCCATTGGATAAATCCCACTGACATGCGACACGGAACTGTCACTACTACTTTAGAACTGTCGTAATTAGGTGGTAGATCCTACCTTTACATGGATTCCCTAGATAGATCGTTGTTTCATTTTGGCATCCATGTTGTCTGTAATGACTATAGGCTCGAGAGTCCTTGTTAGTCCTGTCATGATTAAGAGATTGAGCCTCATTCATCTGATGCACCATCACTCTTGGCCTCACCCTCGGGACTCCCAAAATGAGCACTCTTTATTGTCTTTCAAGTTCACTTTGAAATCCGAAAGAAACATCCGACGAGACTCCATTTATTATTTTCGATCTTGTCTGGATTAACTGAGAAAAGTAACCTTTGGAGTCTTCTTTAACCCCTTTTCAGACTCTCTAAACATGAAAATATTGTCGAGCGATCTTGTTTCCCTTCACGCTCGCCAAACTCAAATTTGAAGGCACGTCTATCCGGTGGTAGCTTACCCCTTTTTCGATTCTTATGGTCAATTATACGAATAAAGGTATACTCTAGGAACCTTGGTTCACTAGAAGAGTATTCTCAGGTATAATTTTAACCCTTTTTCGGGCCTGAGCGACTAAATTTATGAAAAAGGAACATTCTCCTTGGTTTTGGTTTATCACCTTTTTCATGCCTTGGAGATTACTTAAGAAAAAGGAACCCCCACAGAGTCCATAGTTAAGCTCTTTTCAGGCTCCCTAAAATTGAAAAGATCGTCGAGTGACTTTGTTCCTTCACACTCATTAAAATTGGTACAAAAGAACATCTACTGGCACGAGTTTACCCCTTTTTCGGCATATAGATTATGGAGGAAAAAGGTATGCCTCAGGAGATTTGTCTCGTCACGAAAGTTCTCCTCAGTAACGTTTATACTTTTTCGAGCTAAGGGGACTAAATTCAGAAAAAGGCAATGTGTCCATAGTTAAGCTCTTTTCAGACTCCTTAAAATTGAAAATATTGTCGAGTGATCTTGTCTTTTCCACATTCGTTAAAATGATTTTGAATAGACATCTTTTCGGTGGTAGTTTATCCCTTTTTTGAACCAAATAGACTATTTCCAAAAAAGCTACTCCTTTGAGTCTTCTTTTACGTTTTTTTAGACTCTCTAAACGTGGAAAAACTACCGAGCTTACCTTCTCTAGGCTCATTTAAAATACATTGAAGGGGGTTTCATTGTGTCTTACTAATTTCATTTTCATCTCTGCGTCTTTGTCCTAATTATGACTCGATGTTGCTCTCAACTGAACCTTTGAAGCATGCATTATACGCAAGCCTTGTATCACTTTGCCTCTGTGACCTGACACATTGACCCATGGAGGAATTTTTCCTGAGTGTCCTTTTCCTNTTTTTTCTTTTGGTTTGGTAACTTTTTGGGAGATGGGTCACTTTTAAAGGTCCTTTGGTAAAAGTCTTTTTTTCCAACTTTTTTGATATAAGTTAGGATTTCACCTCCACTTTTTGCATCTCGTTGTATTTTTGTCTTTTCCATTGGATAAATCCCACTGACATGCGACACGGAACTGTCACTGCTACTTTAGAACTGTCGTAATTAGGTGGTAGATCCTACCTTTACATGGATTCCCTAGATAGATCGTTGTTTCATTTTGGCATCCATGTTGTCTGTAATGACTATAGGCTCGAGATTCCTTGTTAGTCCTGTCATGATTAAGAGATTGAGCCTCATTCGTCTGATGCACCATCACTCTTGGCCTCACCCTCGAGACTCCCAAAATGAGCACTCTTTATTGTCTTTCAAGTTCACTTTGAAATCCGAAAGAAACATCCGACGAGACTCCATTTATGATTTTCGATCTTGTCTGGATTAACTGAGAAAAGTAACCTTTGGAGTCTTCTTTAAGCCCTTTTCAGACTCTCTAAACATGAAAATATTGTCGAGCGATCTTGTTCCCCTTCACGCTCGCCAAAATCAAATTTGAAGGCACGTCTATCCGGTGGTAGCTTACCCCTTTTTCGATTCTTATGGTCAATTATACGAATAAAGGTATACTCTAGGAACCTTGGTTCACTAGAAGAGTATTCTCAGGTATAATTTTAACCCTTTTTCGGGCCTGAGCGACTAAATTTATGAAAAAGGAACATTCTCCTTGGTTTTGGTTTATCACCTTTTTCATGCCTTGGAGATTACTTAAGAAAAAGGAACCCCCACAGAGTCCATAGTTAAGCTCTTTTCAGGCTCCCTAAAATTGAAAAGATCGTCGAGTGACTTTGTTCCTTCACACTCATTAAAATTGGTACAAAAGAACATCTACTGGCACGAGTTTACCCCTTTTTCGGCATATAGATTATGGAGGAAAAAGGTATGCCTCAGGAGATTTGTCTCGTCACGAAAGTTCTCCTCAGTAACGTTTATACTTTTTCGAGCTAAGGGGACTAAATTCAGAAAAAGGCAATGTGTCCATAGTTAAGCTCTTTTCAGACTCCTTAAAATTGAAAATATTGTCGAGTGATCTTGTCTTTTCCACATTCGTTAAAATGATTTTGAATAGACATCTTTTCGGTGGTAGTTTATCCCTTTTTTGAACCAAATAGACTATTTCCAAAAAAGCTACTCCTTTGAGTCTTCTTTTACGTTTTTTTAGACTCTCTAAACGTGGAAAAACTACCGAGCTTACCTTCTCTAGGCTCATTTAAAATACATTGAAGGGGGTTTCATTGTGTCTTACTAATTTCATTTTCATCTCTGCGTCTTTGTCCTAATTATGACTCGATGTTGCTCTCAACTGAACCTTTGAAGCATGCATTATACGCAAGCCTTGTATCACTTTGCCTCTGTGACCTGACACATTGACCCATGGAGGAATTTTTCCTGAGTGTCCTTTTCCTGCACATGTCTCCTTGCTCTGAGAATTAGTGTGTTCCTTGCACCCGAAACTAGTATTCTTGTGGCACTCATTCCTCAATTGTAATGTAGCATTCATTTATTCTTTTTCAAGCTCTTTAAAAATTGAAAAAGACAAAAAAATAAAAAAATAAACCCAAAAAGAGGGGACGAGAAATATATATTCTTTTTTGGCAGCACAATGAGTCACCCTTGGACAAATCACATCCTTTTGCTTGTTCTTCAACCATTAAGATCCAATATGACACTAGGAAGTTGTTCTCACTACATAGAGTTGTGTCCTCCCCCATTTGGTTACTCTTCCAAACACATAGAGAGTTTGTGTTTCCTCCTGCATCATGAACTTATGTCAATGTCATGTTTCTTGAGTCTAATCATATTTATTGATTTTTTCCAAGGGAATTTTCACCCAACCTGAGTCATCCTTTCTATATTTTGTCTCTTGACCTCATGAGTCAGCCATCCTGAAAGTCCAGTCAAGTCTTGATTCAAAATCAATGAAGTTCTATGCCTGATCATCGAGATCCTATTGTTTTTTCCCGATGAGTCATCAAATACCTATGGGTAGTGAAGTCATACACTCACATTTTACTCCTACCCAAGTTTTGAATATATTGAAGTTTTTTCTCGAGCTATGAAAACCTCATCTCCAGCCATCGGGTGTTATTGGCTTCTTGAAGATGGATACTATAATTTTATATCTTTGATTTTGAGGTGTAGATATGTTATGTATTTCTTGGGGATACACTTTATATAGTTATACAACATGGATATGCAATGTATTTGATTGGAATCCATGATTTATTTCATCCCGAGCACGGGTATGTCCACCTCGGAGAGACAATTTTTATTTTTGCAGATGGAACCTCCCAAACTCTGTTCCCAGGCTCACTTGTTTCCGTACATTGGTGAAGATTTTGTAATGTATTTCGGCTATCAGATGTTCTTCTGACCTCACACATTAGGGGGCATCTATTATAAACCCAAATTTCNTCAAATTTGAAGGCACGTCTATCCGGTGGTAGCTTACCCCTTTTTCGATTCTTATGGTCAATTATACGAATAAAGGTATACTCTAGGAACCTTGGTTCACTAGAAGAGTATTCTCAGGTATAATTTTAACCCTTTTTCGGGCCTGAGCGACTAAATTTATGAAAAAGGAACATTCTCCTTGGTTTTGGTTTATCACCTTTTTCATGCCTTGGAGATTACTTAAGAAAAAGGAACCCCCACAGAGTCCATAGTTAAGCTCTTTTCAGGCTCCCTAAAATTGAAAAGATCGTCGAGTGACTTTGTTCCTTCACACTCATTAAAATTGGTACAAAAGAACATCTACTGGCACGAGTTTACCCCTTTTTCGGCATATAGATTATGGAGGAAAAAGGTATGCCTCAGGAGATTTGTCTCGTCACGAAAGTTCTCCTCAGTAACGTTTATACTTTTTCGAGCTAAGGGGACTAAATTCAGAAAAAGGCAATGTGTCCATAGTTAAGCTCTTTTCAGACTCCTTAAAATTGAAAATATTGTCGAGTGATCTTGTCTTTTCCACATTCGTTAAAATGATTTTGAATAGACATCTTTTCGGTGGTAGTTTATCCCTTTTTTGAACCAAATAGACTATTTCCAAAAAAGCTACTCCTTTGAGTCTTCTTTTACGTTTTTTTAGACTCTCTAAACGTGGAAAAACTACCGAGCTTACCTTCTCTAGGCTCATTTAAAATACATTGAAGGGGGTTTCATTGTGTCTTACTAATTTCATTTTCATCTCTGCGTCTTTGTCCTAATTATGACTCGATGTTGCTCTCAACTGAACCTTTGAAGCATGCATTATACGCAAGCCTTGTATCACTTTGCCTCTGTGACCTGACACATTGACCCATGGAGGAATTTTTCCTGAGTGTCCTTTTCCTTCACATGTCTCCTTGCTCTGAGAATTAGTGTGTTCCTTGCGCCCGAAACTAGTATTCTTGTGGCACTCATTCCTCATTTGTAACGTAGCATTCATTTATTCTTTTTCAAGCTCTTTAAAAATTGAAAAAGACAAAAAAATAAAAAAATAAACCCAAAAAGAGGGGACGAGAAATATATTTTTTTTTTTGGCAGCACAATGAGTCACCCTTGGACAAATCACATCCTTTTGTTTGTTCTTCAACCATTAAGATCCAATATGACCCTAGGAAGTTGTTCTCGCTACATAGAGTTGTGTCCTCCCCCATTTGGTTACTCTTCCAAACACATAGAGAGTTTTTGTTTCCTCCTGCATCATGAACTTATGTCAATGTCATGTTTCTTGAGTCTAATCATCTTTATTGATTTTTTCCAAGGGAATTTTCACCCAACCTGAGTCATCCTTTCTGTATTTTGTCTCTTGACCTCATGAGTCGGCCATTCTGAAAGTCCAGTCAAGTCTTGATTCAAAATCAATGAAGTTCTATGCCTGATCATCGAGATCCTATTGCTTTTTCTCGATGAGCCATCAAATACCTATGGGTAGTGAAGTCATACACTCACATTTTACTCCTACCCAAGTTTTGAATATATTGAATTTTTTGCTCAAGCTATGAAAACCTCATCTCCAACCATCGGGCGTTATTGGCTTCTTGAAGATGGATACTATAATTTTATATCTTTGATTTTGAGGTGTAGATATGTTATGTATTTCTTGGGGATACACTTTATATAGTTATACGACATGGATATGAAATGTATTTGATTGGAATCCATGATTTATTTCATCCCGAGCACGGGTATGTCCACCTCGGAGAGACAATTTTTATTTTTGCAGATGGAACCTCCCAAACTATGTTCCCAGGCTCACTTGTTTCCGTACATTGGTGAAGATTTTGTAATGTATTTCGGCTATCAGATGTTCTTCTGACCTCACACATTAGGGGGCATCTATTATAAACCCAAATTTCGCTACACATGCATACCTAGCCTTTGCCCCTCTTACTTGCATTTTTTCCAAAGCACTGTTGAGTTGCTCTTCTTAAAAAAAAAAAAATTGAAGATGCACATGCCCTGCACCACCATTGCCCATGTACATACACTTGTTGCACCACTAAAACTCGTGTACATATGAATGTTGCACCACTACTGCCCACTTATACTTGCAAAAGTTGCAAGGAATTCATTGAGATTACGGGCTATTGGGTAGTTTCCCAACTAATCCATTGCCTATATCCTATCACCTAATTGAATAACCATCCTTTTGTCATATAAAAGGAGGTTTTGGGGTTTCATTTTACATTTAGACATAAGAACAGTGAAAATCTACCCGATTTCACATCCCATCCTTGCCCAAGTTATTGCAACCCTTTTGTGAGAATTGGCTCAGCATTCCCTCACTTGCCCATTCTTCCTCCATCAGAACCCATTCACTTCCCAAGAAGAGATTAGAAGGTTGAGAGGAGAATCCATACAAAGGAGCACTTGGAGCTTGGTGAAAAGGAGCCCAGACCAGGTTCGCGGAACAGTAGCCAGCTTTGATTGTAAAGGTATAATCATTGAGTTATTAATAAATAATTACTTTTCTTGTCCCAAATCGTGGTGTACTGAATGATTTTATTTTTTTATGTTTTGACATTCTAACACCTAAACCTAATTTTTATATGAAATAACATGCTTGTAGTTTTTTGTTTGTCAATATTTGGATGCAGGTCGGCCCTGGGAGGAGGTGTGCAATCAGCAAAACTTCCAAGTGCGAGGGGATCATCATCGGACACGGAGTAGACATATATTTACCCAATATCCCTCATCTTTTATTTTCTTGTATAAGTTTTGGTATGTTTGGGATAGTTTAGATAAGTAGTTGACTTTTAGACGATTAATTGATATGCCTACATTATGAACCCTAGTGTAGTCATAGGGGGGGTTTTCTTGCTAGCAATCAGCTAAGTTCTATAAAAGTGGACTTTGATGATGAGGTCGGGGCTCTTCTAATCTTGTGCTCATTTCCAAAAGGCTAGAACATCTTGGTCATGGATGTAAGTAACTTTGTCTTTGGTTCAAACACTTTAAAATTTGATGATGTCGTTGGTGTTATCTTTAGAGAGGAAATGCGATGGAAAATCACAGTTGAGACATCAGGTAATGTGTTAAACATGGAGAACAAGGGAAGACAAAATTATAGAGGAAAGGGCTCAGGGAACCACAAGAATTCTAGGAAGGGCATATCCAAATCCATACTGGGAAAGATAAATTGTTGGAATTGTGGGAAGAAATGAAATTTGAAGAAAGACTGTAGAGCTCCAAAGAAACAAAGAGATGGACAACAGGAGAAAAATCAGGAATCAAATGTAACAGGTGATGTGTTACAAGATGCTTTGATTTTTTCTGTAGACAATATTTTTGAGTATTGGGTAGGAGATTCAGGGGCTTCATTTCATGCCACACCCTATAGGAAACATTTTCTAGATTATTTTCAAGGTGATTTTGGACACGTTCATTTGGGTGATGATGCACTATGCAAAATTTTTGGAATGGGAAAGGTAAAAGTAAAGAAAAGGAATGGAAACCAATGGTTGTTCAAAGAGGTAAGATATGTTCCATATCTAAGGAAAAATATAATTTCAACAGGGTAGTTTTCAAGTGAAGTTTGTATATCCATATTTACAGATAAGGTGTGGAAGGTCACAAAAGGATCATTGGTGAATCAAAAGGAGAGAAGGTACGTACATTGTATTTATGTATTGGTAATATTGATTCTTCTATCTCTTTATATTCTACAGGAGTGGATACAACATTGTGGCATCATAGTCTTGGACACATGAGTGATAAGCTGATGCAGATACTTCACAAAAGAAATTTGTTTCCAAATCTTAAACAATTTGATTTGGATTTATGTGAGCATTGTGTTTATGGAAAAAAGAAGAGAGTCACATTTCTCAAAGTCGGAAAAGAAAATAAGAGTGAAAGGTTAAATCTTGTGCATACAGATGTATGGGGACCAACTCATGTATCATTTTTTGGTGTCTCTCATTATTATGTTACTTTTATTGATGATGCAACTAGAAAAACTTGGGTGTATTGCATTCGACAAAAATATGATGTTTTTGATACTTTTAAGAAATGGAAATCTTTGGTTGAGAATGAGATAGGAAAAAGGTTGAAGTGTCTTAGATAATACAATGGAGGTAAATATTGCATCAAGGATTTTGATGATTATTGTTCATACCATGGGATTCATAGAGAGAAGACAGTTCCAGGAACACCATAAGAAAATGATGTGTCAGAAAGGATGAACAGTGAATCATGGAGCATGCAAGGAGTATGAGATTGCATGCTAGTTTTCCCTTACAGTTCTGGGAAGATGTTGTAGATACTTTTTTTTACTTAATAAAAAGAGGACCTTCGAGCTCTTTGGATGGTATAATTATAGAGGAGGCATGGATAGGTAAAAAGGTAAACTATTCTTTTTTGAAGAATTTTGGTTGTGAAGCATTATTCATATTGATAAAGAAAATAGAACAAAGATTGAGGAAAAATCCAAGAAGCGTACCTTTATTGGATACTGTGTTAATGATTTTTCTTATCTCTTATGGGATTATGAAAATCACAAAATCATTAGGAGTAGAGATGTCATATTCAATGAGAAGGTCATGTACAAAGATCGGTTGTAGGGAAAGAAATAGAAAAAAGAAAAACCAGAATACACAATGCTTGATGAGATCACTGAAAAAGAAATTCCAAAGGTACCAGAAAATCAAAATGTACAACAACAGGAGCAACAGGTACCTCAAANTGTTCCCAGGCTCACTTGTTTCCGTACATTGGTGAAGATTTTGTAATGTATTTCGGCTATCAGATGTTCTTCTGACCTCACACATTAGGGGGCATCTATTATAAACCCAAATTTCGCTACACATGCATACCTAGCCTTTGCCCCTCTTACTTGCATTTTTTCCAAAGCACTGTTGAGTTGCTCTTCTTAAAAAAAAAAAAATTGAAGATGCACATGCCCTGCACCACCATTGCCCATGTACATACACTTGTTGCACCACTAAAACTCGTGTACATATGAATGTTGCACCACTACTGCCCACTTATACTTGCAAAAGTTGCAAGGAATTCATTGAGATTACGGGCTATTGGGTAGTTTCCCAACTAATCCATTGCCTATATCCTATCACCTAATTGAATAACCATCCTTTTGTCATATAAAAGGAGGTTTTGGGGTTTCATTTTACATTTAGACATAAGAACAGTGAAAATCTACCCGATTTCACATCCCATCCTTGCCCAAGTTATTGCAACCCTTTTGTGAGAATTGGCTCAGCATTCCCTCACTTGCCCATTCTTCCTCCATCAGAACCCATTCACTTCCCAAGAAGAGATTAGAAGGTTGAGAGGAGAATCCATACAAAGGAGCACTTGGAGCTTGGTGAAAAGGAGCCCAGACCAGGTTCGCGGAACAGTAGCCAGCTTTGATTGTAAAGGTATAATCATTGAGTTATTAATAAATAATTACTTTTCTTGTCCCAAATCGTGGTGTACTGAATGATTTTATTTTTTTATGTTTTGACATTCTAACACCTAAACCTAATTTTTATATGAAATAACATGCTTGTAGTTTTTTGTTTGTCAATATTTGGATGCAGGTCGGCCCTGGGAGGAGGTGTGCAATCAGCAAAACTTCCAAGTGCGAGGGGATCATCATCGGACACGGAGTAGACATATATTTACCCAATATCCCTCATCTTTTATTTTCTTGTATAAGTTTTGGTATGTTTGGGATAGTTTAGATAAGTAGTTGACTTTTAGACGATTAATTGATATGCCTACATTATGAACCCTAGTGTAGTCATAGGGGGGGTTTTCTTGCTAGCAATCAGCTAAGTTCTATAAAAGTGGACTTTGATGATGAGGTCGGGGCTCTTCTAATCTTGTGCTCATTTCCAAAAGGCTAGAACATCTTGGTCATGGATGTAAGTAACTTTGTCTTTGGTTCAAACACTTTAAAATTTGATGATGTCGTTGGTGTTATCTTTAGAGAGGAAATGCGATGGAAAATCACAGTTGAGACATCAGGTAATGTGTTAAACATGGAGAACAAGGGAAGACAAAATTATAGAGGAAAGGGCTCAGGGAACCACAAGAATTCTAGGAAGGGCATATCCAAATCCATACTGGGAAAGATAAATTGTTGGAATTGTGGGAAGAAATGAAATTTGAAGAAAGACTGTAGAGCTCCAAAGAAACAAAGAGATGGACAACAGGAGAAAAATCAGGAATCAAATGTAACAGGTGATGTGTTACAAGATGCTTTGATTTTTTCTGTAGACAATATTTTTGAGTATTGGGTAGGAGATTCAGGGGCTTCATTTCATGCCACACCCTATAGGAAACATTTTCTAGATTATTTTCAAGGTGATTTTGGACACGTTCATTTGGGTGATGATGCACTATGCAAAATTGTTGGAATGGGAAAGGTAAAAGTAAAGAAAAGGAATGGAAACCAATGGTTGTTCAAAGAGGTAAGATATGTTCCATATCTAAGGAAAAATCTAATTTCAACAGGGTAGTTTTCAAGTGAAGGTTGTATATCCATATTTACAGATAAGGTGTGGAAGGTCACAAAAGGATCATTGGTGAATCAAAAGGAGAGAAGGTAGGTACATTGTATTTATGTATTGGTAATATTGATTCTTCTATCTCTTTATATTCTACAGGAGTGGATACAACATTGTGGCATCATAGTCTTGGACACATGAGTGATAAGCTGATGTAGATACTTCACAAAAGAAATTTGTTTCCAAATCTTAAACAAATTGATTTGGATTTATGTGAGCATTGTGTTTATGGAAAAAAGAAGAGAGTCACATTTCTCAGAGTCAGAAAAGAAAAGAAGAGTGAAAGGTTAAATCGTGTGCATACAGATGTATGGGGACCAACTCATGTATCATTTTTTGGTGTCTCTCATTATTATGTTACTTTTATTGATGATGCAACTAGAAAAACTTGGGTTTATTGCATTCGACAAAAATATGATGTTTTTGATACTTTTAAGAAATGGAAATCTTT